>MU378349.1:0-42121 GCA_022495175.1 Hypoxylon argillaceum | reverse complement strand
TATAACAAATAAAATATTTATAAATAAATAAAAAATTAAATTAATAATTTATTTAAAATATTAATAATTTATATTGTTTATATAGTTATTTTTTAATAATAAATTATATAATTAATTATAAAACTTAAAAGTAAATATTTTATAAAGTTTTTTTTGTTTATATAATTTTTAATTAAATTAAAAGTTGTTTAATAAAAAATATTTAATAAATAATAAAAAAAAAAGTTGCTATTTTAAAAATATATATTATTAATATTTTAGTTTTTATAAAAAGTAATTATATAAAAATTTTAAACTATATTTATAAAATTAATAATTTTTTTAAATATTTAAATTATTATAAATTATAATAGCTTTATAAAATTTTAACTAGTTATATTATTTTGTTTTTATTTATACAATTTTTTTTACTTTTAAAATGTTGATTAAATTATAGTATAATATATAATTAGTTTAATTAAATTAATATTATATTTAATTTTTAAAATTTTTTTTATATATTTTTAAAAAATTTTAACTAATATATTTTAAATGTTTATATTTTATTATTTAATATATAAAATAAATAAAAAAGTATTATTTTATAACAATAAAAATATCGATAAATTTATTTTAATATTTTATAATAATATATTTTTATATAGTTATAATATTAATATTAAAATATTTAACAAGTTTATTATATAAAAAATTATAAATATAAATAGCTTTTTGTTTAATTTTTTATTAAAACTATTAAAACGTTATTATATTTAAAAATTATTATTGTAGTTTATATATATAATAAAGTTATTTAAATAAAAAATATAAATTATTTGTTTATTTTTATATATATGTTTTTTATTAAATAAAAAGAAATATATTTATATAATTAAATATAAATAGCAAACATTTTTTAAATAATAATATTGTTTATTATTGCTTTTTTTATATAAAAACATTTTTTGCTAAATTAAAAAAAGTACATTTGTACAATAAAAAACTTGATTTTTTTTTATATATAATAATATATATATTTTTTACTAAATAAAAAAAAATATATATATATAAAAATAAACTTAAAATATAATATAAAAGTGAACATTTTTTGTTAAATTAAAAAAAGTATATTTATACAATTAAAATTTAAAAGTTATTTTAATCAGCTTTTATTTTTAAATTTTATTAATTTATAATATATTGTTGTTAAATAAAAAAAGCTAATATAATTATTAATTAATATTGATTTAGTTTTATATAATCGATTATATATAATAAAACTAAAGCAGAATATAATATTATAATTATATAATATTATTGTTGTTTTTATATTTAAAAAAATATTTTTATATATATAACATATATATAAAAGTTGTATAAGCTTATTAATAGCTTGCTAATGTTATATATAATAAAATATAGCTAACTATTTAATAAATAAATAATAAATTATATAAAAAAAAATTAAATATATATTAATTATAACTAATACTGCTATTTTAATATTTATAACTATATTACTAATTTAAAACTTTTTATAAAAACTTTAGTTTAATTATAACTATTTGATTTTTAATATATATATTAAACTTTTTTATTTAATTATATTTAAAAGTTTTATAAAACTTTTAAAAAATTTAAAAACAAATAAAACAATTTTTTATTAAAAACTTTTTAAACTAAGTTTAATATAAATATTAACTTTATAAATTAATATATTATATAATATTAAATTAATTGTTAAAAATATAAATAGCTTAAAAAAAAACAAAATATAATATTTAAAAAACAAACAGTTTAAAATTTTTTAAAAAAAAAACATTAGTAAATAAACTTAATAATATAAACTAATATTTAAATATTAATAAATTTATTTAAATTTTTTACTTAAAATAATTAAAATATATAAATTAATTAATTAAATATATAAATTATTTAAAAAATATAAATTGATTAAAAAATACAACTTAATTTAAAAGTACAAATTATTTAAAATGTACAAATTAATTAAAATAATTAAAAAAATATAAAATAAAATAATTAATTTATAAATATATATTTAAAATTAATAATATTTTATATAAAATATTATATAACAATAAAACAAAACTAACATTTTATAAAAAAATTTTATTTATTATATAATATTATTTATATATTTTAATTATTTAAAACTTTAAATAATTAATTAAGTTTTATTTAATTTATATTTAGTTATATAACTTAAATTTATTTTATAAATATAATAACTAAATAACTTTAAATTTGTTAATATATATTAAATATTTATTATTTAAATTATTTATTTTTATATATAATTTATTTTATAGTATATATTATTTTTTATTAATTATTAAAATTTTGTTATTTTTTTATGTTTTTAAATTAAATTTATTATAATTAACTATTATTAATTAGCTGTTATAACAGCTATTTTTAATATTAATAATAAAATAAATTTTAAGTTTTATAATTATTAACTTTTTTTTTTAAAACAAGTTTTTTATTTTGTTAAGTTTTATTAACAACATATAATATATTTTAAAAAAACTTTATATATATTTATTTTTTTTAATAACGTTTTTTTTATTATTTAATAAAAAAATAAATATAATTTTATTTTTTTTAAAATAAAACATATAAAATTTATTTAAAAATTCTAAAAAAATTTTAGTATTTATATTATTAATATTATTTTAAATATTATTAGTTATAACTTTAATATTAAAAATTTATATGTTATATTTTATACTTTATTATTTAATTTTAAAAACAGCAAAAAAAGCTAATAATAATTAATATATATTTTATTTACAATATATATATATAGTTTCTTTTTTGTTGATATATTGTTTTAATTTATATAATATTACAAAAATGCGATTTTTAGCTTAAATATTAAAAGTTATAAAGTTATATAATTAAATAAAAGCTTAATAAAACTTTAAGCTATAAATTTAAGTTATATACTTTATTCTATAGCTTTTTACTAAACTTATTTTATAGTTTAATATATTATTTAAGTAAGTCTTTATATCAGAATTCAGCTTTTGCGTACCAATTGAGTGTTTTTATACTCGTGAGTGCTTTGCTGGGTAAGGTGGGAGTTACTATAAGATATATGTCCTATACGTGTGAGACTGTTTCAACTCGTAGGCATTACTTGTCAATTAGCTACAATTGAATGGTAAAGCTGACATACATCATAGCATTGTCGGAACAAAAGGGAGCGTCAAAAAACATCGTACTCTTCGTAGGTTCTAATAAACTTTCCCATTTCTACTAATGGATACACTGACAGCTCTGTTCATCGAAGATGCCATATCTCCATTGGGAGATTTCGGGAAGACAAGAGAAATTCGCTCGTGAGATTGACAAGATAGTCAGGACATCGGCCAAGGTTCTAGCGGAAACAGAGGCTTCTGCTAAACAAGAGCGCCAGAAAGTGAGAGCCAAATTACCCAGATCCTCAAGGGCGCGTGACGACATACCGCAGAGCCCTCAAGTGCTACCACCTGAAAGGAAATCAATTGAAAGGAACATTGAAGAGGTAGAAGATGTTGTGGATAATGTTATGGCCAACAGTATTCAAAACCAGGGAACCAAGGAAGACGACCGTTTCAACAATACAACCGATCTAGGTCGTTACTTGCTGGATGCAGCTCGCCTTCATGAAAATATGGCAACTTATAGAGATAGAATGCTTCTTCGCAAATATCTCCCTCAAGATCCCCCTATTCATCCTCGGCGGACACTCGATCAGGCCTATTATTGGACCCTCAAATCAACAAAACGGCGAGACAAAGATCAGGTTTTATACCGCGGGACAACAGTTGCCAAGGATGCCTTCCATCGCCATGACGAGGAAAACCAATGTCCTGAGCACAAAGAGCTGAAGGGTATGGATTGCAGTATTTGTAGAAGCAACATCAGCAAGGTGTCTCGAGTGGTTATGGTGGACCAGTTATGGATGTGGGTTCTCGACAAAAAGACTCTGATCACTTGCTTTCCGAAGCGCTATGGCGCAAACCGGCAGGATTATTCCGGAGTCCATAAATCCATAAGGAATAGTATTGATAATCTGGATTCCAATCAAATACACACGGTATTTGAGCTTGCCCTCATCGTCCTGGATGAATGCACGACGACTTTTTTCAACCGTACTAAGTCCTTAGACAGGCGGCCACAAGTCGTTGACGAGTTCTCTAAGGCTATTGGCAAAATCGTAAGCATACATGTACTCACTAGCTTAAACAACTACCTACTGACTCTAAAACCAGATGCACAAACAGAGTGTGGCATTCGATCGACTATGGAAGTGGACGGATGATGCTCGAGGAGTGTTCCGATCACAGGCACATACTAACACGAAGGGGCTACACATACCACTGCTTGACATCAATCCTGAAGGGCAATTGGATCGAGAAATAGGGGATATCATAGAGGAATTGGACATTATGCTCCGAATTGCGAATATCCACAGGGACACCGTGAAAAGCTTTGTCGAACAAGCTGAGCGCATCCTTGACTCGGAAGGGAGTTTTCGAAAAGTTTTCGAACATAACCCCCCAAGCATGGAGAAAGTTAAAAAGGACAGCAACTACGAAGATTACAAGTCCTTTAAGATGAGGGGGGATGAATGCCAAGACAGGATCAACAGACACGTCAAGGACCTCGAGTCTCTACGCACGAGTGCAAAGAACACTGCTGATGGTGTAAATATCCTTATAACCCCCCTGATCACAACGTATCACGAATAAGCTAACAAAATCCTAGGTTCTACATCTACTCACTATGAAACAGCAACAAGCGGGTGTCGTCCAAGCCTGGCAAGCTGTCAAGCAGTCCGATGAAACAGTCAAGCAGTATGTATCCCATTATTCATTCAATCTCCAATTTCCACATAACCCTGTCCCTATATTCCTTAACTGTACTAATCATTTGTATTTTGCAGAGGCCGATCAATCCTAGTGTTTACCCTCGCCACAATCCTTTTCGTAAGTGTATAATATCCCATTGCCATAATACGTTGCGATGACTAACAGTTTACAATAGTTGCCACTCTCCTTCTTAACAAGCGTCTTTGGAATGAATAATTACGAGTTTGGTGACAACACCTGGAG
The DNA here is from genome assembly GCA_022495175.1 of Hypoxylon argillaceum. NCBI lineage: Eukaryota > Fungi > Ascomycota > Sordariomycetes > Xylariales > Hypoxylaceae > Hypoxylon > Hypoxylon argillaceum. The sequence goes on along the minus strand of MU378349.1, from coordinate 37,019 downwards.
ACTTAAAGACCAACTCCTATATATCTGTAAGATTCACGCGACTAGAATATTTTATCGCTTCACTAATCGTTGGGCCTTTTTGGCCTTGACAATAGTTCTGATATTGAAACGAAGTATGTAGCACACACACACTACGCACTCTAGAGGACCGACCACAATGTCATATAGATCACTTCTAGAGATTTGAGGCTTAGAAAGATAGTAAATAAGTGACGCAAATGTATATTCGGGTGTAGCGGACCCCCGAAGGGGGCCGCTTGAGAGGCGTGCCAACTGTCTCTAACTGGCGGTGGGCTAACTATCTTAAATAAAAGAAAAGAAAAACTAAGTCTTGATGACCTAATCAACCTAACCCCCATGTGGTCAGGTTACCCACACCGTCTCAATATCCGCCGGTGTCGTACTACTCAGTCTCCTCTTTGCCTTTAGCGCATGGATCCGTGGGTCGATTTGGTCGATCTACGCTCGAACCTCAACTGCGTTCTTGGCGAAAACCGGTATATTCACATACATCGATCAGGCCAAGAAAATTGAAGAGATTCTTGACGACACATACGCCGAGATCGATACAATAAAGACAGAATCGAGAAAACAGACCTTCAAAAAAAGGATAGAGGCCAAGATGGCCGTTAAGGGCCAGGAACCTAGTATGACAGACAATAGCAGCTCATTCAGAAGGGGGTTGGGCTTGATTAAGTGCACCCCCTTGAGCCTGATACGTAGAAGGCATGAAAATAGACACAACGTAAGGAATAGTAATGATGCCGAAATGGGGAGTGTCAGGGACGAAATTGCAAATACGAAGTAGGGTTTTATGTGAAAGGCCACAGTAGCAGATTAGGCTCGGCCAGAGGAAGACGTATTGAGCCTGAAGGGGATTAAGATAGTTATTTAATATGAGGGAGTGTATTTCACCAGTCAGTAGAACCTATATTGTCCAGTGCAGAGATCCCCGTAAGTGCGTGGCTAGAAAGGAGTTCTTCACATCAAGTTTATAGCAGTTGTAGTATTCTCATTCATAGACTATTGGTTCTGATACCCCGAATAAGGATAGGCCACTGTGAGCTTGTAGTATAGGGGCTCGACGTCAGTAGTTCCTGAATTCTTCCAGCTAGTTGGGGAAACTATTGTCGCTAGATAATGATACAATTTAATAAACGTACACCATAGGGGCCTACTAGGTAACAAGCCCTTGCATTTCTAGCACTTAGCATCTTGGGAACACGGTGCGTATGGGAAAGGCTTCGGAGTTTGACTCAATATTGTGCCTTGCGATGCTTAGGATTAGTGCACGCATCTTCGACAAAAAGGACCAAGTTAGCTCAATTAAGGCAGAAGAAGCTAGGAATCCAGTCATGCCTACATTACATTGACATCAAAACCAATAAGAGTAAATGACAATAGAATTAGGCTAAAGACAACCTCAATGGTTTATATGTAAGTAGTAGATAAAACCTACAAAAGTATCGCTGCTAGGAATTTAGGAAAAACTGCTCAACATAGCTTAAACGGCCAAGATAATTATAGGCGAACGAGGGCATAGTCACGGATGCTCAATGTCGAAAATGAATTTTTTTCCTGTCAAAGAGAAACCAAGGTGTTGCGTAGTAATTATTTACCCTATTCTATTCTATATGTCTATATTACTGCGTTGCATTAGCCCGACTATCCTTCTCCTTCACTTCACGCCTCCACTTCATCCCTTTTCGGACAACTAACACCAGGCACGGAAACACCACCACGTAGAAGGACGCAATGATAGAGAAAGCCTTGCCAGGCTCGACAGCTGATATCAGCGGGTCAATCGCTGCCGACATAGCCGCTCCTAACAAGAACTTGATGATGTTATTTGACGCTGAGGCCGCAGAGGCTTTCTCGGGTCTAATGTCTGTGATGAGGGCGCTGAAGACACTTGCTGTACCGGATAGCCCCAGTCCCAGGAGGAAGACGAGGACGACTATCACGCCGACCGAGGCCTGCCTCTCGACTGCCCATCCCCATGCCGTGATTACGATGACGCTTAACACGAACGGTGGCACGAGGACCTCGATCCGAGCTTTCTCGATGGGAAAATCGGATAAGTCCATGTGCCGACCCTTATGAACCGTGATTCCGAGGCGCTTAGCGTGCCGTTGGAAGTTCCAGTTTAGGCTTTTGCCCACTAGCACCACAGCCAAAACTGACCCGGCGGCCAAGGGGAGATACAGCAGACCGATTGTCAGGCCATTGTAGCCGTAGTACTTGGCAAAAAGGCTAGGTGCGGCGGTGCCAACGGCGTAGAGCCCTGCGAATAGAAGGCCGCCGTAGGTGGACAAGACAAACATTTCCTTCTCGAAGAGAAGTGTCAGCGCGCTGAGGAATCGAGCCCAGGCGAAATTTGCTTTCGGAATTCCGGCATCGGGCAGCACAGGCGGGGTGCCAATCTCTACTTGATGTGATTTATCTTTACGGCGGTTCTGGAGTATCTGTAACAGAGTCTGATTGGCCTTCCTAGGTAGAATCGAGCCGTTTCCAACGATTCTACGACAGGTTTCCGGGAAGAAGAGAAAGAGGATAGCAAGGTTGATGCCACCGGTGATTGCTAGGAACCAGAAGATGTTTCGCCAACCCAGATATTGCGCAATCGCTCCCCCGATCACGGGTCCTATGCTAGGGCCTAGGACCGTGGGAAGAGCGAGGAAGGCAGCGTATTGGCCACGTTCTGCGCTGGTGCTGATGTCGGCAACAACACCCTGGCAAAGGGCCTGTGTGGACGAGATGGTGATTGACTGCACCGAGCGCAGAGCTAAAAGACTGCCATAGGCGTTGGTCAAGGCGAGCGCAATGTCGACGGCGATGTACAGAATGAAACAGATGATATACACGGGTCGTCTACCCATTGCATCTGCATAGCCGCCAATGAATATTGGTGTCACACCTTGAAATATCATGTAGCTAGTGACGGTAAGATTGATCTTCTTGGTCGAGGTATGCAAGTCATGGGCGGCATTGTTGAGCGCCGGTAAGTATATTTGTGCGGTCCAGGATGCGAAGAGGCCGCTGAATGCAGCGCTAATCACGATGAGCCTTTTTTCCCATGGGGTGTAGACTGTATGCACTGGGGGTGCCGCGACAGTGTCCAATTGGGACTCCTCTTTGTCGGGACCAACACCATCGACGTTGACAGCGATAGTGTCATTGCTAGTTTCACTCTGCCTTTGCGCAGATAGTTCGGCGGCTTCCACTAACGATGAGTCCTTCTCGTCAGGGACGGCTTGATGATCTGGTGCCATTGGCTGCAATATAAAATGAGGAGCCCTGAGAGGTATCAGGAAGACAAGGAACAGAGCTTAACGAAAAAGGAATGATATGTCAAAGAATTTTTCCAAACGCGCAGGTTGGTGATAGGAAATCCAATATTAAGATGTCCTCTTTTCCCTATAATTCTTGAAGACGTGTAAGCGAGGGCATCGGGTAGTTCGCTTCAAAACTACCGACTTTCTCGCAAAACGTTACTACGATCATCTAAGCTCATCGGGGATGTCATCGCAAGAGGTTTTACCGTCGCTTTGGATCAGGCCCAGAACGATTTCGCCATTGTAAGGATGGGGTTTGCTTGGACACCTACATTGGAGCAGATTGCATGGGATCTGAGACAAAACCGGTGAAAAAAAGATCCAACAAAAAAAGGCCGAGCTGACAGCAAGCCAGGCTGGTGACGATCACCGTTAGGTACTTAGCCCGCTAGCGTATCTATCTAGGTCTCTCCCAAAAGCGGTTGATTTCCGAAACGACCGATCGAAAAGGCGTTGAGGTGGGACTAGAGTAACCTTGCCATTGAACAATCTTACCCCCCAGCAATCGCCCATTGGGATGGGGTGCTGTACTATAGTCTTGCCAAGACGATTTATTGTCGATAGCTTGGGATGAGCCGGAGGGCATGGATATGGATGAAGGTCCAAAGAGGAGGTATAATAGAGATCTTAAGATCGCGTGAGGCCTATATGTCGGATGACCTTGCCATAACGGTATAGAATTCTAGAACAGCCGTAGAAGGGGCGTTAAAAATCGCAGACTTTAGACTAGGCCCAGGATTGAAGGAATGAAGGAGCATGCGAGTTGAATTATAAGCGAGCGGCTTTCGGAAAGATAAGGGCCGCATTCGTTCATCGGCCTAAACATACGAGCTCCTCGCCTGGATCTTTATAGGGGGCCCTGGCGATACGACGTGTCAGATGAGATTCGCCAATCACAGGCCGTACCATTCATTAAACCGCCATAGGTGAGTTGTTCGTGATAATCTCTCCGTAGCATTCCGCCCCCAGTAGGATCCGCTGTTGTGCCTGATTTGGCCGATGCGACTCTGGAAATAGCTAGGTATATTAATGTTTCACGGTATTTGCGTGCATCTCTCGCTTAAGTGACGTTGTCAAAGCTACATGACGATAATCCCCAACGTCGGTATGGAGCAAGGATGCTGCTTGCCCTAACTATTTACACGCCGCCAAATACACACTAGACAGGCTATAGTAATCACTCTAAACTCTAAAAGTTCGTCACAATAAACTATACTCTACTACTGTAGTGCCAAGGCTTTAGTCTAGAGGTAAGTGTGCTACCTATTTTGTTTACCGACTCTCATGTTCAAGGTCATCCAACAGGAAATTTAGAGATGTCCGAAGAGGGATGATTACATTCAGAGCCAGATTATTCATTTTAACTACACAATATGCCAGACCGTATACCTAGCTCATTCGCTACCCTCTAAACTATGTACCTATATAAAACTACTTATTTCGAGCATGAGTGCTAGATAGGTCCTCTAGACAGTGCTCACTATTATTCTGTAGCAAGAAAGTCCATCCGAACTAGGGGATGAACCACCATTGAACGATTATGTTTCTGGAAGCGCCTTAATTCGCCAGAGGCGCCACGTACTTCTGCAAGGGCCTCCATAGCTTCACAGGTTGGGCTTGTTTCAATCAGTAATGCGGCCCACATGGTTGGAGAAGTGCCGGGATAGCGGGAACTTACTAAGGCTTTCGCGCCAGTGGGCTAACGCCCCGGGACATCTAGAGAGGATTGTGATCGCTGTGATCATCTCCGGCTCAAATCCCCTGATTGCAAGTCAGTAGAGAAACGAGGTGTAGGTTTACGAGTGACTCACATGGCTGTGTAAAGGAAGCAACCCATCAAGTCCGCATTGGCCTTGAGGTTTCTCTCGATGAAGTAGGGGTCTTGGCTAGCATATTTATCGATAGCTAAAGATACCCTGATGAGCGGGTTCGCCTCAATTTCTTCCTTATATTTCCCCATAAGCTCCTCGATGAGGGCTAAGCGAGGATCCCTTGTCTTATAGATACGGTGGCCGTACCCGAACAGCCTTCCCTTACCCCTCTTTACTGCTTCAATGAAGTAGGGAACACGTTCGGGTATGCCAATAGTCGCTAATGCTTCATATGCAAGGTCAATGGCACCACCATGCAGTGGGCCGTAGCCACATATGATACCAGCCGTGACAGCTGAAACTGGATCTATAAGGGTAGAGCCGGCATGTAACACAGCAGCCGTTGAGTTGGTGATCTCGTGATCCGCGTACAAAATCCAGAGTTTGTTAAAGCATTCCTCGATTTTGGGATTCTCTTGAGAGACTCCCATCATCCACAAGAGGTTGCCAAGCAGAGATCTGTTTGGTTCTGGGGGAGTGAAGTCTTTGTCGTTCTTATGACAATAAATGAGTGCTATCGTTGTAGCCAAATACCCGATAGTTCGCACGAGGGATGCATCAGCAACGTCTAAGCGACCGTGAAACATGGCCTTCTGTGTATGACGCGTGGCGCAAACGGTCTCATCAGCAGCCGCGAAAGCGCTCATACCCGCGATTAACATCGGCATCGTTTCCGCATCGCGACTAGGCATGATGTTAGGCGCATTAACATGAGGGTATCTTTAGGGTTGCATGACGGATTAACCACGTACGGAAATAATGATATTACTTTGACAACACTGTCGGGAGGATTCATAGCGTAAGACATGCCATGTCGGACATGGTCCTTTTCTGCCTGAGAAGGTAGGCGACCCCAGATGAGAAGGTGCATGACATCTTCATAGACGTAGTTATGAAACAACTGCTCGATGTTGAAGTCTCTGTAGCGAATAATGCCTCGGTGACCGTCGCTGTCACACAGGCCTATTAACCTTGAGTGCTCAGTGTCAAAGGGTAAGTTAGACTTACATGAATGTAATACCAGACTCAACGCAGGCAGTATTTTGATAGCCTGGGTCGAGAATACGAAGTCCACGAGCAATTTTAGGCTCATTATCGCTACCGTTTTCAATGCCATGCTCCGGGGCATTAATCTTGCCAATGTCCGCGGCCCGGATGTAGCCATTGTCGATTGGGATCTTGTAGGACTGTCCCGTGCGGGAGTCGAGTACCTCAAGGTGTTCCATACTGACCCAAGAGATCGAATATTTAAAATTTTAAAACGGTGATGTAAACGAATCAACGAGAAATGCTATGAGGCGAGCAGAGAGTACAACTACAAGTCAATGATAACAATATATAAACCCTATACTATGATAGCTGAAGTGATATGCTGATGAACTAGCAATTTTGTCTCGATTTTATCTTTACGCGATATTGAACTAATCTAGACTCTTTAGATTGTTCCAGCCCCAATCCCAACATCCTCTAATCCTGCATTCCTGCATTCCAATAATCCCTAAGTCTCCAGATCCTACCCTAACGCTTCGCATACCACGTTCTAGGCGGCTGAACGCATGCATGCCATTCCCATGCATGGCATGTTAGCATAGCATGTTACAGAGTCGCACCGAAAATTCCCGGTGAATATGGAACTATTTAACGGGTAAATTTATATAGCTTTATCCTCTTGCCCTACGAGGAACTTCTGTCGTGAACAACATTGGACCTAACTTGATCGTTTCCCAACTGCACATAGACCTTTTCTCTAAGTCAACGCATCATGGCTGCTGCTGTAGCGTCTACTTCCGGCCTTATCGGCATGTGGAATGGAACCAAGGATGGTAACGAGGACGGTTACGTTGACTGGGCCACTGGCAAGACCAATGTGAACAACCCTAAAGAGGTCAAAATTGAGGTCCAAGATATCAGGACACTCCAGCCTCAGCCAAGTTTCGAGTCTGATGGCTACGGGCTTGTTAAACACGAGTCTTCCTTAACTGCGGAACAATTCCTGGCGGGCACTACCCCTGAGGGTAAGATTCAATTACCGGGATGTCTTTAAACTTATCGTGTCTAACTCATTCTAGGCAAGGCTGTGATTGAGGATGTCTACTTCAAGGAAGTGGCTGAGTTGGTCAAGAAGGTCACTGGCTCCCAAGACGTCCTCCCTTACGTCTTCCGCATTCGCCAGAACAACATGCGGCCCGGCACTTTCTCGACAGAGAAGCTCTCCCACACGGCACTTCCTGTTGCCCACGTTGATCGGGACGACGTGACAGGCGAGAATGGGATGCGGGAGCTTCTGAGTGATCGAGCAGAGGAACTTCTCAAGAAGGGTGTTCGCTACGCCCAAGTCAACGTCTGGAGAACCATTGGTGACCCAATTCAGCGATGGCCCCTGTGCTTCGTTAATCACAGGTCCGTCCCGGATTGGACTTACGCCACGCACATGGCACGAGTCTTCCCAGAGAACGACCCCCGAGTGGCGATACGGGGCGAGAAGAGTCATGATAGCGTGCTCAAGCATGACCCCAAGTACGTGGCGATATCCACAGCCATTATCGTGAAACTGACTTGATATACAGTTACAAGTACCACTATGCCAGCGCGCTCGACGTAAATGAGGCGCTGGTATTCTCGTCTTTTGACTCAGATATTAGCAAGGTCATCCCGCATGGGGCATTTTGGGACGAATCGAGCTTAGAGGACGCGCCAACTAGACGATCTATTGAAGTCCGCTGCTGGGTAGTGTTTGAGTAATATGCGTAAAGCTGAAGGGAGTGTATGTGCCGTAGTCTGTAGATGATAACAGGATATCAGCCACCTTTGATCATGGGATCGTCGCTACGCGAACGGTGAAGGACCAAGAATCTTGATTGAGTGTCACCAAGTTGGAAGGGATCCATTAGGCTAATCGAGCAACCGGCGATCTGGAGTTGATCGTCATGAAATATTCCCTAATGAGGCTATGGGATGGTAACCCCAGCCTAGGGCCGGACCGTTGTCCCGCTCTCAGTCGGGATCATTGTATATCTATCGCTGTATCTACCTAGTCCAAACCAAGTTTACTCTGTATCAGGGGTATTTGAGGCTGACTAAAACTAAGACCTTTGTGCTTTTTCTTATCATCCTCGATCTTGTTTCGTGATTGGGTATGATAGATACGGTAGTAGTCGAGGCGTTGGCACCGACATCACCCTGCATCCTAAACTGAGACAGCATGTTGATTTTTCTCCTTGGCAGATGCGAATGCTACCCCCTACGATTGCTTCACGCCATTCTCATCAAGTATGGCAGCATTAGCTGGACGATCGACACCATCGTGGCCCTATCTTGGCCATTCCACTATATCCAAGGAGATTCCGGGGTTGTCCGGGATATCACCACTCCCTATCCTCCGCCGGCGGCGGTAGGGTTTTGCGAACGTCAAAACTGCCCCGCATAGCATATAATGACGTTTTGGTAGTATCTAAGCAGGGAAGTGGGCAATACCTTCAGCCCCGAATCTAAGCGATCTGCAGGCCAGCCAGCCAAGCATGTGCTTGCAGAATACTGCATACAGAAATAACAAGCATGGTCACTCTACTTAGAATCCTCAACCAATAGCATGCATCCACAACCTTTTCCTAGGTGGATGAGTGGGAGGCCTGCGCTGCAACGGTTGCGCGGTTGGCTGCGCTGTATTAGATGCAGTATCCCGAAAGACCTTCATTCTTTTTGTGCTTTGTTCACTATCAGACGTATGTCGTACTCCTGGCATTCAGTCCTAGGCCCATCTGGGCCATAATAGTAATGCAACCACCATAACGAATTACATTTCCACTGCTAGGTGATGATTGTGCGGCCGGGACTTGGTCGGGGTATTTGCGCTTGTAAAGAATATTACGCCGGTCTTGAACTCCATCTTAGCCGATCCAAGATAATTACCCAGCCCCTAAAAATACAACCATGCTAAAATGTCCCCGAGCCTTACATTCATTCCCCTGTGTCCCTGTGCGCATTGCCTATCGCAGCAAATGCGCTTCTCCTCCACCGCCCATGTCGCCCACTGGCCCCATACCCCATTCGATGGCTTGCCACTGTATCTGATCTTGGGTCATGGAGGCTGCAGCTGCAGTGGCCACAGCAGCCACTCGAGGATTCTCCAACACTGCCAAACGACTGGGGCGTGGTCGACCGTTGGAATATCGTCGTATCTTGTTGCAGCTCTGCTTAGCTAGGTGTGTGTCTCTAGCGGAGCTCCGTGTAAATATTGCGCCGCATAATGGGCATGTACACTTGCTGCTAGCACCCGATTTCTCCTTCATATGCCGCATTAGGTTGCTCTTGGATGAAAACTCCCGGCCATTGCATCCGTGCTCCCAGCAACGAGGTTTCTCGTCACGATCCATTATTAATCTATCGTCGATCGGGCTGTCTAGTAGGTCTAATACTGCCATCGGCTGGCTCAACGACACCGGACACGGAGTAGATGATATGAAGTTTCCTAGCGTCTGCTGACGCGAAATCATTGGTGAATGAAGCATGTTGGAGCCGTTGACCACGCCGCTGGCAGGGCCGAGACTATCAAGTTCGAAAAGACTACTGAATATCAGCTTGTTGCTACGTAGTGCTCGGTATGCTAGCTTACCTTCGAGAGAGATGCTGGTCATCGAAACCAGAGGGTCCACCAAATACCAGAAACTCGTCTACCAAGCCGGTGAAAGTGGCCGACCGTCCTGTATGTTCTAGGGTTTCCTCTGGATGCCCCAGATGAAAGGGATTCTGTGATAGTCTGGAATCCATACGTTATGGCATGGCCTGGCAGCCAAGTGAGTGGTGTTCGCGCTGCAAAAACCGGTTTGCAAAAGGAGAACCAAGGGTGTTTCACCGGGCAGCTGTTTTAGATTATCAGATCTAATAATCGGGAATGTCAAGAAATGGATAATAGAAACGGATGCGTCGGGATATGCCGTCCTGATAGCCTTCTCTCCACAGTTCTTAAGTACGGGCTTGTTTGTCTTAATACATACACTATGACGCTAGATTCGCCGAATTAGTTTGACCCTTCCAATCACACCGAGCCGGCGGCGCTGGAACGGGAACAAAGTAGATCGACTTCGATTTGTCTGAGCCTGTGGATATTGACAAATCGGGTTCCTATACTAGCCCCCAACTGTCGATCTTCTGGTGGGACGGCCGAATTTGATTGAGGTGGACCGGCTGAGCACTGGTCACAGGATATATGCGAGGGCGTTAGACGCCACCTTAACTAAATGAGTCCTATTACATAGCTATGCGACGCAAATGCAAGAAACCTTGCACATGCAGCCAGTAACGTTGTTCTCGTTTGGGTTTACAAGAGCCATGGCAGCGTGGACGAGTAGGGGTATTCAGTGGCTCGACGTGACCATGCTACGGCACGTATATCACTGGGATGCCCGTTCGGAACGGCGCCTAGATCAACTACTAGCGAGTCTGGAACGTGGAAGGTGGGGGGATATTCAGTACCCACGGAGAGTCTTGGCTCTCGCTATTGTCGTGTTGGGTCCCGGTTGGTTCAATAATTTTCGGCATAACTTCTCGTTGTAAACCGAGGCTTGTGCTGTACTTGCAGTGAAACGTCCTAGAGGCTCCTATTGGTCCATATTAGCACTCTAGAGCTCATCCAAAGAAAAAAACGCGTGACCTCCAACGCGTTGAGGTCTTTTATTAGAAAGCCAGCCCCTGCGTATGTAGTCACAATGTATAGACGTTTCATAGTGGTGCGTATGTACATCTTCCTATTAAGAGATCCCGAGGAAAAACTGATTCAAAGACACTGTCTCGAACCTCCCTTCGTTTTCTTCTAAACTCCAACAGAAACTTTTGGAGGCTCTAGCTGCAAGTTGTGAAACTGCAACGTTACGAACCACGTGCAATAGAAAGGATGATAAGTGAGTAGGCTAGCAACGAGGTAACACATAATTTGTGTAGCTTTTTATCTTCGAACACGTTATATAGACTATTCCACGTTAGATACACACCTGATAGAGTTGTAGGAGGCTTGGCAATAGAATGAATAGGAGCTTTTCACATCAAGATAAGATAATATTAGCACAGAGCTGGATAGATATACCGATTGATTCTTGAGCAATCTACTTCGTAAGGGAAACCACGGTAACGATAATTACGGTAGAATACACAAATATAACTACCACGAACGATCAATATATCTATTATTATCATGCTCTTAATATACACAAGGCCTGATGCAGACATCCTTCAGGGATATACCCATTTAAGGTCGATATGAACTGCGTCATTGGCACGAGGGGTTAAGAAGTAGGGTAGTCCTTTAACCGAGACCGCTTCATATCCCTAAATATTGTCTATACTTTATATATATTATGACGCTAGCTTATATGCTAGAGGTAGTCAGGTTTACTTACTAGAAGCAGACATAGACAAACAGCGATGTAGAATTCTATGTCTAGCCAAAAGAAAAAGGGGCTATTATCGCGGTAATTCGGACCTGTCCTTTCTAATGAGACGTTACAACACGGGTCCGATAACAGGTTAGTAAGGGCCGAAATGACAGGGAAAAGCGGGAATCCTGCCCGTCGAGCACGCATCCCTTCCAAACCCCGGCGATGGGCAAGGCGGGGATCCACACGTCGCCATTCTACGGGTAGATAGCGCGGAGAGTCTTTAGACCCCGGCTGCCTATAAAATAGAAGTTAAGCAGAGCTCCATAGTTTCAAAGCAATGGCGACAGAGCCTTGCCACGCAACTTGCTGGGATAGTTTTAAGGCTGACTCCACCGGAATCGCGCACAGTAATACTAGTAGCCGCACAGTCCGTTTTATAAAGAAAATACTGACGGAGCCGATAATCACGGACCCGGCGGTCACTAAGCCGGTCTCAACCGCAGCCTGAGGCTAGCTAGTAAATTAAGAAGAAAAAGAGCTCGGAATTCATGGGATTTAATAGCATTGAACTCTCAATGTGAGAGAGGTCGGCAAGCACTCGGTGAGAAGGAGAAGATGAAGATAACAATGGTTCTAGTCTGAGAAATCCGAAGATAAAGCATCTGACACGCATAAACTAATGATGTATAGTAATTTGAGAACCTCGCGGTACAATCTTACATACCTCCCATATTAGCGAAAAAACCTTACCCTATTTATACTTAATAAAGTCAAACTACTAACACAACTTGAGTATAGATATATAATAATTGCTGGGTATAATAACTTGCTTTTTAGCCTTGGGAGATTAAACAGTCTAAGAGAGGAGAAATACGAAAGCGCTAGGTCCAAACTAGATATAACAATATTTTCCTCACACATACTCACATACATTGGATGAAATTCCAAGACTAGCCTTGCCATGAACGCAGCGTTCTCCTGCAACGTCATTGCTTACTCCCTAAAGTTGGTAATTTGGAAATGATCGCCCCCTCTTGTATAGCACTTCTGTTACATTGTGTCCCAAAAAAAGAATGTCTGAGCGCCGGTCCTATTGACATAGGACCCTTAATATCGTCCTCTATGCCATCAAAGCTCATTCACCTCCTCAGTCGGCTGTCCATAGTGTTCTGCCGTCTTCCTCTGCTGCTGCTCCAGTACATTCTGCGCATCCTCTTCGAACTTGGGCACCGTGTGCACGGCTCCCAGCTCCTCATCCTCGACGCGGGGAATGCCAGCGTAATCATCGATGATCAGCCGCGCGACATTCATGCCCATCAGCGCGCTCGTCTCCATGGTGGATATGAAGCTTTCAATCCCCGACGTGTAGTAGAGCCCGTCGCCCAAGATGGGGTCCTGGAACGTGACCCGCGGGTACTTCTGCGGGTAGGGGTGGAACACGGTGGCGTGGATCCACGAGATGGCGCCGACGAAGTCCCCGGGCGCGTCAGCCCGCTCCCCGCCGTCGCCGCCCTGCGTAAACGACTCGGGGACCTCGACGCCGAGTAGTTCGGAGAGAAACTCCGACGTGACGGCGACGGGCGAGAAGATCTTGTACACGTACTCGGGGTTGTGCGTACGTGGGTTTATGACGAGGCGCTGTAGCGTCGCCGAGTAGAACCCGGCCTTGCCGGCGCCGGACCCGCCGGGCTGCGCTTCCTCGTCTGTGCCCAGCGTTGTGAGGACGGAAGCTGGGACATTGGATGCTGGTGGCAATTTGAAGAACGCGGGGCTGAACTTGTAAGGGGACGCGAACAACGTCACGTGGAGTGTCGCGTATGGTATGGTGTCTATAGGATGTTGGATGAGGTTCTCGCTCGTGCTGATGTTAGCGAATTGAAAGGGCGTTGCGATGATCACATCGTCGAAAGCGACGGGGTGTGATCGTGCTTCCTTTGATTCCTCATCGTCTAAGTCATGTGCCGTAGTAATCTCATATTTCTGGTCGGCATTGAGTGCTATGCTTGTCACGGCTGAGTTCAAGTGTACGTCTGCCCTAGACGACTTGATCATGTTCGCGAAGATCTGCCAATTGCCACCTTCAATCGCTTTCGCGCCCTCTGGCGCCATCGCTACCATAGCGCCTAGCCCGTGGATAAACTCCAAATTCGAGGCATAATTGACACGCGTGCTAGCTTGCACGATATCATGAGCGAAGGGCCCATCGAGCTGAGTAGAAAATCAGTATTTTTCAAGCAAATGGAGAATCCTCTTGAGAATCTTGACTCACGTTATTGGCAGCAAGGAACTGCCGTCCGGTTACTCCGGTGATCTTAGCAAGGTCGAGCTGGAATGCCCTGGTTGACAAGGATCGGAAGGGGAAGAAAGGCTCCTCGTAGAGCTTCAAGAATGTGGCGATGGTTGCCTGCACCAGCTTGTGGGTGTAATACGGCGCGGTGCCATATTTCCAGAACAGGCGGGCGAGATTCACCCAATCCCAAGAGTTCGAGTTTTGCGTGTAAACGAAAGATTCCCCATCCCAGATACCCAACAGTCCACTTTCTTCGGCGCCTGGATCCTTGACAGCCAATTTGAAATCCCTTGTCGCGTTGGAGAGAATGTAATTGACGTCTACGAATATAGACGCGCCAAGCTCAACGGGCTCGATTGGGTCGTCGTAGACATTGACGGTGAGAGTGCGACCCCCTATGCGGCCGGTCTTTTCAAACACGGTTACATTGATGGAGATGTGAGATTCATTGGCATATTTGTGCAAATGATAGGCGGCTGATGATCCGGCAGCCCCGGCTCCTGTCTCGCTAATTAGCATTCTGTGCTTACCAACACCTAGATTTGTTGGGGCTCGCCCATTCAAAATCTACTCGGGTGTGTAGATATGACCGGAGAAAAGATGCATGACACGAGGTTGCGATCATGCGAACCAAATGCTCGTGTGCTGCTACGCGCGAGACAAACATAGGGGGTCACTAACCGATGATGGCGATCTGCTTCACTTGGTCCGGACTTCCCACAGCTGAGATGGCCGAAAATGGGAGCAAAGTCAGCGCACGGAGGAGATGGCGGACAACCATGTTTATAGAGTCATTATCATGGATATGGCCAAAGAGTAGAAAAAAACACGTGAGCAACTGAGCATAGATGATGGCATCCAGGGACGGTGAGAAATGTAGATGAGAACCTTAGGCTTAGAGAGACATTGTTGATTATTAACACGACTGAAGCCTATATGCTATATGTACACTGTGCCAGAATACAGTATATATATCCACTCACACAGTACCATGGACTGTGCTTCGTGTACTGGCATACGGTAAATATATAAACTTTATCTACCTCTTCATCGCTTTTCATGATTCTCTAACCAGGCCTATTATCCCAGGGTTCCTTGCTATCAACCGCCCATCGCTCCTTCGTGGTTGTGGGCGATGAGTTAGCGGAATAATGGTTCCCAAAAAAAGAGGTTCTCCAGCCGAGAGGATTTCGCTACCAAGGTACAACGTTCTGCATGAAATCAAACTTGAGACATCTTCCTCGGCGATTAGGTACTGCGTAGTATAAACCCCGTGGTGCCGATCCGGGCGCGATTGCCGAAAATACGGGGATATCAATTGCGTGGCGGCGCCTCCAACTAGAACTGGCAGCCGAAAGCTCTGGACTTAGACAGACTACACTTTTTACTGTACGGTTTCTTTTTAATGACTCACTCACGTTACGGATGCATGGTCTTGACTAGTTGCAGTATACGAGAATGATATATGGGCAAGCAACAATCCCTTTCTACTTATCATATCCATTTAGCTTTAGGGTGGTCGCCTTAGTACCTCCAACGCCACAACGGTGAGTATAATGTTACAGAGTGATTCGGATAGCGCAAACCCATCTCTCTAAAGGCTTCCTTATATACTACATAGGTTGATCGAAAAACAAAAAAATCATTGGACTGTTATAATTTTTGCTTTGCTAAATATCAATCACGTTACGTTTGTCCGGGCATTGGCAGTGTGTGAGCCACTCTAAGGGGACCAACTTAGACGCCCATAAGTAAAATTGAGTTGAGTTGTGGAGAAGTACATACCCTCTATAACTAGGTGGCCTAGATAGATACATATATACTTTAATGATATATTGATCCAACAGCTGCCAACAGCTTCTGTCGGCTTATCACCCAATTTCAGCCCCTCCAAACCCCCCAGGCCCAAGCCCACTTCAAGGCTGCAGTTGCAAGCGCACCTGTATTGTTGTAGGTGGTAGGTACCTATTATCAGAAAAAAAGTTCGACCCACCAATCTAGGAGCTCCTATCCAAGCCATTACATCCTCCCTCCCACGAACAGCCATTCGAACAACGACCCCTCGACGCGAGTCCTTAGAAGCTGTACCTGTCATTTTCTAAACAGCATGTCTGCTGCACAGCTTCTCAATCCCAAAGCCGAGTCTCGGGTCCGTCTCATCGCACATGTCTGTCGCTCATGCTCGTGCTAATGTCAATATCCTTGTAGCGGCGGGGTGAAGCTCTGAAGGTCAACATCAGTGCGGGCGAGGGACTGCAGGATGTACTCAAGTCCAACCTAGGTCCTTTGGGCACTATTAAGATGTATGTGGAATCGCCATAGCGGCCTTGGGTGAACGAAACTGACTGGCTAACGCTTCGTAAAGGCTGGTAGATGGTTCCGGACAGGTTCGAACTCCTGCATCGCTTCCCCGACGTGCGACCCCCGAACTAACCCGTCTGTCTAGATCAAACTCACAAAGGATGGCAATGTCCTGCTACGAGAAATGCAAATACAGAACCCTACCGCCGTCATGATCGCCCGCGCTGCGACCGCCCAGGATGATATTTGCGGAGACGGCACCACGTCCGTTGTCCTACTGGTGGGAGAGCTGTTGAAGCAAGCCGACCGGTATATTGCCGAAGGACTGCACCCTCGTATTATAACAGACGGCTTCGAGATCGCGAAGAACGAGTCTCTCAAGGTGCGCATGTGAAAGGAGATATTTCCTGCGTGAACGGAGCTAACGCGGATGTACAGTTTCTCGATACCTTTAAGTTACCGAAGGAAGTCGACCGAGAACTCCTTCTATCTGTCGCCCGAACGTCCCTATCAACAAAGCTAAATGCCAGCTTAGCCAAAAAACTCACACCCGATATTGTCGATGCTGTACTAGCAATCTACCAGGCCCCCGCGAAGCCCGATCTCCACATGGTCGAGATCATGAAGATGCAACACCGGACGGCCTCTGATACCCAACTTATTCGCGGTTTAGCCCTCGACCACGGTGCCAGGCATCCAGATATGCCAAAGCGGTTAGAAAATGCCTTCATCCTAACGATGAATGTTAGTCTAGAGTACGAAAAAACCGAGATCAACTCGGGCTTCTTCTACTCTAGCGCAGACCAACGCGACAAGCTAGTCGAAAGCGAACGCCGCTTTGTCGATGCCAAATTGAAGAAGATCGTCGATCTAAAGAAGGAAGTTTGCGGAAATGATCCAAACAAAGGCTTTGTTATTGTCAACCAGAAGGGTATCGACCCCTTGTCGTTGGATGTTTTGGCCAAGAATGGTATTTTTGCCCTTCGAAGGGCTAAGCGGAGAAACATGGAGCGCCTACAGCTTATTTGCGGAGGAGTTGCTCAAAATAGCGTCGACGACCTTTCGCCCGACGTTCTCGGCTGGGCCGGACTGGTATACGAGCAGCAGCTCGGAGAGGAGAAGTACACTTTTATCGAAGAAGTCAAGGACCCCAAGTCGGTCACTCTCATGATCAAGGGCCCGAATGCACACACCATAACTCAAATCACTGATGCAGTAAGAGACGGCCTTCGCAGTGTTTACAATATGATTGTGGACAAGTCGGTGGTTCCTGGCGGTGGTGCTTTCCAAGTTGCCTGCGCCGCTCACTTGAAGAGTGACAGTTTCAAGAAGACTGTCAAGGGTAAGTCGAAGTGGGGTGTCGATGCATTCGCCGATGCGCTTCTTATCATCCCGAAGACGCTGGCGGCGAATGCTGGCCATGACATTCAAGACGCACGTGAGTACTACCGAACACGATTCTAACAAAATGATACTGATTTTCTACCCTAGTTGCCTCTCTTCAGGATGAATATGCCGATGGGAACGTTGTTGGTCTGGATCTGGTCCTCGGTGGGCCCATGGATCCAACACTAGAGGGCGTTTATGACTCGTTTAGAGTATTACGGAACTGCATTGCTTCCTCGTCAAGTATTGCATCAAACCTATTGCTCTGCGACGAGATGCTGAAAGCTCGTCAAATGGGTCGGCAAGGAGGCCCTGGCCCTGGTATGGATGGCCCGGAAGAGTGAAGTGGTAGTTAGCTGTGTATTCTAGGCTTCAAAGACGTTTACCATAGAATTAATCAGACTAACATTGTTGGCGGCCACCGAAGACATTAACCAAATCACTGTAACGAAGGCCCGATTCTACATCTATGTTTTGCCCGGATGGACTCAAATCTAGCCATTAACATTATCTTGGAAATTGAAGATTCCACCTTCGTTATCGACAGTCAGTATTTACTTTAATCATGTAAGCACGGTATTCCTACATTATGTGAATGCATTTAGAAATAAGGCGGAGAGTAGTCTGTTTAGGTTGTTTCTTCGGAAATGCACTACACCACAAACTCCTTAAACTCTTCATTTACGAGCAAGCTACGCGTTACTATGAAGTATTTAACTCGCAAATGCATTCATATGTGCGGACGTTGCTAGATTTAAGGGGTTAATTTCCTTTCATAAACATTCACTTTGACGCATTTATCTCTTGTGTAAGGATAAAGTCGTCATGATGAGTAGAAAAGTCCAAAGCCATGGATTGAGCCCAGGCTTCTCATCCGCGTTCGTGTGCTTCGCGGTAAAGGCAACCATTCATCGCAGTTGGTGCTACCACTACGCTGCCCTGACTTCTATTAGTAGTATACTAAAGGTAATTATAGTATATAAGCCCTGATATCTCGCGAGTTAGTAGAATTATAAGATTATGCTAATAGATATATGATCTTAAAACTGAGGATAATTATGGACCAGATGAGATCTTTCTAGAGATTATTAATAGAGGGTTATATCTCTTATTCCCATCTCAAAACCCTTGTCATGAGCATCTTAGAATGAAATTTTAGTTCATTCGATGAAGCCCATTTTCATTAGTTTTGCAATAAATCTGGCGAAGGCTCATATATTGTGATTCGTTAACAGCAATGCTATCCTTAAATTCTCATCTTTTCACATGTTAATTGTGATTATGTTCTGAAGTTTGAAATCTCATTGACGATGAGGAACTTCTGCTTAGATCAGGGATGAATCGGCGGACTTTTGGATGAACGCATGACGATAGAGGATGCGTACAAGCGTTGTATGTCAAAGTAGGATTCTAAAGTACATATGAAAGGGATATGAGAAATGCGCAAAGACTAGATTCGGCTCATTTAGTCAGCATGTAATTGATCCATAAATGCTGTTAATCCTACAACCTAATGCTTAGTATCTATTTACACTAATGCTTCCTTGAGCTGGAATGACTTAAGATCTCATCTCAAATGACATTCGGGGCTTGTCGTTCTACACGGTGAACCTGAGCCGCGGTTCGTTTATGCGCTGGCGACGGTGCATGAATCTCACTATGAATGATCCTTCGGTTCGTGAGTAAAAGCGCTTGGGTCGGCACGCTTACTGCATCTTCCGCTTGCCCCTCCATTTCCTTGCCCTCATATTGAAGTGCCGGAGAGTTGCCTGGGTCCCCTGGTGCCCCTCATTTTTGTCAGCTGTGGATACTGGGTGTTTCGCAGTAGTGCTATGCTAATCATAGACTGTAAGAATGTTAACCTGTTTAGGTAATTCATCGACTGAAACCCAACCTGACATAACTAAACTAACTCTCACTCAACGCTGAATTGCAAATATGGCAACATAGTATATGCTATGATGTCTAATTTTGGATACTTAACTATTGGCCTGAGATGGTAAGGTGGGTTGCTTTTAGACCAGCCTATTTGTGACATGACCTTTTACCTACTCTTAAGTAGTTTTATCTCAATTCAGAGGTGATGATCGGTGCCCTTGTCAACACTAGGCTCTAGTCGCGTTTCTTGGTTCGTCTCCATTTGATGCTGACTTACCACCAGTCCTATGGCCACTCTCATGCATACGTGCTGTTTTGGAATAAGCCCACAGGTGCAACTCGCTTTATCCTTGATGGCTTCATGCACTGTCGTTAGTCGTGACAAATGGCGGTGTCGGTGGCATGACGATCAATCCTTCTAGTAGGTCACATAGTCTATATAAGCTCTTCATCCAAACGCCCGAACAGTTAGAAGAGAACCATTCCATCTCACAAGCTCTTCAATCTTCACACATCTACCAGCCTCATTGCCAACAATCTCATAACACCTTTCAACATCTTTCAAAATGACGCTCACTCGCATCTTCACCTTCGCCATCGCCGACGAGGCTGCTCAGGACTTCGCTGTCTCTACCTTCAACGGCTTCAAGGAGACTTGCAAGAAGGTATGCCCTCATCTTGTCTTCAATATCTCTACATTGCGACAAATAGCTTTCGAATAAATCGCACTTGAACAGTAACTAACTGCCTCCGATTCTACAGGACGGCGCTGCTTACATTGTCGCTACCCACGCTACCAAGGTTAAGGTTCTTAAGGCAAGTGTCATATCTGTATGAGTTTGAGGATTATCTTCGACTAACTTGCCGTAGGACACCACGGGCGGTGTCGCCTGGACTGTCTACGCATCCATCACCTTCAAGAGCGAGGAGTAAGTTACAGACTCGTCGATGAGTCTCACATAGGACACCAGCTCATAGCTTCTTCTAGGGATGCCAACTACTTCGCCCACGAGGACCCCGCGAACCAGGAGGTCAAGGCCAAGAACAAGGACATGACCGCCGGCTTCTGCGTCCTTCAGGGCTCTTTCACCTTTTAAACATCCACGCTCATAAGCGGAGCGTACTTGGATGTTGATGATTGATTACGAGGAATGAAATGTATCATGGAGCGAGTCGAGTTTGAAAAGAAAAAGAACAAATAGACATGGTTAGACCTTCCTATGAAAATAAATGGCGAGATTGACCGCTATCTTCCTACAAATTGTTTATAAATATGTGTACTGATGCTGTAGCATGACATTTCGAAGTGTTAACCCTTCATGTCGTGCAGAGACCGCTATTGTCAGGTTGCTAAACCTCAAGAAGGATAGAACTATAGCACGGGCACGGTCTATATAAGCTACCAGACTAGATTCTGCTGGTCTAGATAGAGCTTCCCTCTTTGTGCAATGACAATAAGTTATATCTGGCGCTACCAGCAGTCTGAACTGTGACAGCTATCTATACTATTAATTCTTTCTAGGATTATCGGCATTGTTAATCTGTGACACTTCACTATAGATTTATGATTTCGTATCATATAAATAGACCTAAGATTCAGATCAACCCGGTTCTAGAAGGTTTACCTACTTTAAGCTTTGAGCGTTCATTAGTAACTATAAATAGCTTACGAAGTGTTTAAGGTTGTACGGCCCGGGCGCGAACCTCAAATCTGAAGTGTGTGACGTACTCGATTTAGCTTTTGCATATATGCAGTCGAACATGAGACAGGAATAGAAATCCACACTTATTAAATTATCCTCAAACATAATTATAAAGTCATCTCTAGCTTATTGATGGTTGTCAGGATTCGAGGAAAAGGGGTAGAAGAAAAAATTTAGATGGATTTATCAGAGTAAGTTGCGTTATCCGCTGAGGAATAATTAGTTCAATATATTTGTATTAGAAGTCCTCTGCACTCGTTTCTCAGGATTGGTTCTCATAGTCGGTAAAATGCTTAATAAATGAGCGACTTGCGGGAGAGCGCGAGCTGGAAAATGGGATCAGTAGCTCATCTCAAACTTAAACGCATGTTCGTGGGTAAGCACTTTTAATACACGCACGACTTCTTTACTCCAAAATCGGTATCAAAAACAGTTATTTAAGATGTTGCTGCTCTTCTGCCATTCCCTTTTAAAAGAAGCTATATAACTAGTGACACAGTGGTAGGTAATGCCTCATGATTCTCTCCCGATATATTTTAGCTTTAATTTAAAAATGAAAGCCATGAATGGTCAGATATAGTGCCTGGCAAATTATTAGAGAATCTTAAAATCGTAGTCCAGTAGGTCATGCATGGCATAGAATTATTACATTATCCAGATCTTGCGCCCTCACAAGGGAAGAATCGGAGGCGTGAAAGCCTCGAAGTGACTCCAAATTTTAGGAAGATAAGAGACCATAACATTCGGATGATAATAATTGTACATCTACATGTGATCATGTCCAATCGGCTGCCTGCAGCAGCAGACTACATGCACTTGGTGTGATAAGGCCTAGAGCTAAATAGCCGTGGATAACAAGATATGCACGCGAGGATTATTACCTAGGGTCGAAGTATAATGACTAGGATCTGTGCAGATGACGAATGCGGTGGACTGCGAGTATGTACATCATCACACTCGGATGAGATATAAAAGATATATGAGCCGGTTGAGTTACACTCTATGCATCACCCGGGGATCAAGCCTAGTCTTGCTAGAGGATACTATGGCATATAAATATCAGCGACTGACACTTTTTAGTGTAAGAATACAAGCCTGACGTAGTGAGGTGACTTGGTGAACTTCGTCCGATCTATCACCTGATAATAGCGTCGGGGTCTAGACTTATACGTAGATAGCGTTGACTATAGTCTCTCTGCGATGTCTACATTGTGAAGTCTAATGCTACTTTACCCCAATATATTGTCCAGGAACTGTGCACGAGTGCCCTTACCAAGTGCTACATCGCCGGGATGTGTAGTCTGCTAGCCCCCCGAATCATAACTCATTCCGACCCACCACCACAACCAAACCTACCAAACGCAAGGTGCAGGACCCAGCAAAAGTAAATGCACAATGCAGCAACCGCAGCTTCGGCATTGAATCGGTAGGTACCTTGCGTTGAGTCCACCCGCAAAGCGTCGTACCTAATTAGAGAAAATCCTCCATCGGCACCCTCTTGACACGTGTTGCGGGAGAATACGACCGCATTGCGGAGATGAAGGTAGCCAGGGTAGGTAGGTGTCTACGTATGTATGTACATACACATGGCTCGTGGGGTGCGCTGGGGTGCTGGGACGCCATGTGAGGTGCGAGCGGTAACCTGGTGAAATCATCACGCAGCATGGGCATGAGGGGAAATGAGTGAAATTCCAGAAGGAAAACATAGGGACTTGAGAGACACGCGATCATCAGGTACCAGGTCTCATTGCTCGTTGCTGAGTGGACATCTGTTTCACATTCGCGAACTTATCCAACCCACCGAGGCCGTTACACCACCATCTATAGGTATATGAAGATCATGCTATCACGACATAATTGATCTGAGATGAAGGGCACGGAATCAACGCGCGCGACGGTACTCTCCTTGGAATCGAGCATCAATTGGCCATCATGACGAACCGCGCGGCGAAATGGCTCGCTTTCAGCACGCTCTGCCAGCTCATCTGTCCCACGGCAGCTGGGACCTTGGCCGTGAACACGACATGCAACACATACACGGGCGTCGCTGGCACTGACGGAGTTGCGCAATGGCTGGGCATTCGGTACGCGGCGCCGCCCGTTGGCGACCTCAGGTTTATGCCACCGACAGACCCGTCTTGCTCCGACGGCGTACAATTGCCGAACAATACTGTAAGTGCGACTACAGATGCTCTCCGTACTAAGACATATACCTCCGGGAGGCCTCTACTAAAGAACATTGCCTCCTAGCACGGGAAACTTTGTCTCGCAACGAATGCTAGCCCAACAGACACCAGCACTTCCGAGGACTGCTTGTTCCTCGACATATACACTCCGGCCAACGTAACAAGCAACTCGAAGCTCCCCGTGTTCTTTTTCATACAAGGAGGAGGTTTCAATTCTCTCAGCAACGGGAACTACCTTGGAAATGGCTTGATCCAGGCAAGCGGATACAACATCGTCGTCGTGACGTTCAACTACCGAGTCGGGCCATACGGTTTCCTCACCGACGGCGACGAGATCACGCCGAACAACGGCCTGCTCGACCAGCGCAAGGCGCTCGCATGGGTGAACAAGTACATCGCCTTCTTCGGCGGCGACCCGGGCCACGTCGTGCTAGGCGGCGACTCTGCTGGTGCGGCGAGCATCAGCCTCCAGATGGCAGCCTACGGCGGCGCCGACACGGACCTCTTCCACGCTGCAGCCGCGGAGTCGGTGTCCTTCGCCACGGTGCTCACAGTCGCCGAGTCGCAGTACCAGTACGACAACCTCGCCATCGCCGCCGGCTGCGCGGGCAACAGCTCCCTCGCCTGCCTGCGCTCCATGACCGCCGCGCAGCTGCAGGCCGTCAACAAGGGCAGCGCGTACCCCGGGGCGCCCTCGGCGCCGATCTACCCCTGGAACCCCGTGGTCGACGGCACGCTGGTGCAGAACCTGACGTACGCGGCGTTCGCGGCGGGCGCGTTCGTGCGCGTGCCGCTGATCGTGGGCGACGACACGAACGAGGGCACCATCTTCACGCCGCGCACGACGTCCACGCTCGCGGCGAGCGACGCCTTCCTCAAGTCCAACTTCCCCTACCTGACGCTCGCCCAGCTCGGTGAGATCAACGCGCTGTACCCCAACGCCGCCAACGCGAGCTGCCCGGCCTCGGGGTGCTACTGGCAGCAGGTGTCGGCGGCCTACGGCGACATGCGCTACACGTGCCCGGGCCTGTTCGTCTCGACGGCGGCGGCGCAGTACGGGGCGCCGGCGTCGTACAGCTACCGGTACAACGTCGAGGACCCGGACCAGGTGGCGCAGGGGCTGGGCGTGCCGCACACGGTCGAGGTGAACGCCATCTTCGGCCCCGCCAACGTGCCGGGCGCGCCGGCGAGCTATGCGCCGGGCGGCGTCAACGCCAACATCGTGCCGGTGATCCAGGCGTACTGGACGAGCTTCATCCGCTCGTTCGACCCCAACAAGTACCGGCTCAACGGCACGGCGCAGTGGGGGCTCTGGTCGCCCGACTCGCAGAACCGGCTGTTGTTTGGCACGGGCGGCACGACGGGGATGGAAGCTGTAAATAGTACTGTGCAGTCAAGGTGCAGCTACTTTAACTCCATTGGAACAGCTGTGAGACAGTGATAGGATAAGTCAGGCGGTTTCGATGGTTTGATAATTACATATTAGGTAGGTAATTCTTAATTAAAGTTCGTGATACCCAATAATTTCCCTCCCAGTTTTGTCAGTGTTTTCTTTTGTGTTCTGGAGTACAAACAAACAATCCAAAACCTATGATCACGTCATTATGCATATTATATTAAGGGGCAAATCCAAATATCTTCGGACATTTAAGTGAGTAGACTTGGGCAGTTGTTTGCTTTGGTTTGTCAGTCAGCTACTTGGCTCCTTGGTTCTAAATTCGTGCTATTCGCAGAATTGGCGTCGCGATCAGGGGCTACATACCTACTTCCAAGGTTCCACTGTAGAATACCTAGACAGGTACCTCCTATTGCCGTGGATACCTTCTATAGCACAGTTCTCCACCTTAGCTAAAACCCCACATTTTGGGGTAGCACCTAGGTATCGAAAACCCCGACCTTGGCTCGGCTTGGCCATCTCCAATCCCAGTTTCTTCATGTAGGTACCTATAATGCCTTTGCCTGAGACGGCAGCTGAGGTCTAGACTGGTCACAATCCCCTGGTCATTTCACCCCATCTCTCTCCTTCTCCTCAACTCACCTCACCTCACCTCTTCCTACCTCTCCCCTTCTCTCCACCCCCAATCTCCTTCCCTTTATAAACCATCACTCGGCGAGGGGCAATGACCAAGATCTAATCCCGGCACGTGCGCCTCATCCAACATTTCAGTACCTGCGCAGTCGTCACCCCCCCGATCGCGATGTAACCCTCCAGAGCGGTGTGCCAGCATCTTCTACGTAACAGCGTGTGGGGGGTCCGACGAATGCTGCTTACAATGTAAGCACTTATGTAGATACTTGTACATGCATGCATCTCTTTATGCCCTCCCGCCTTCTACGTGTGTTAGGCG
This sequence comes from Hypoxylon argillaceum, assembly GCA_022495175.1. Lineage (NCBI taxonomy): Eukaryota > Fungi > Ascomycota > Sordariomycetes > Xylariales > Hypoxylaceae > Hypoxylon > Hypoxylon argillaceum. The sequence goes on along the minus strand of MU378349.1, from coordinate 11,350 downwards.
AATCTCGCAGCCCGGGTCCCTGGATGCAATACCGCGGCGGATCTAATCGTCCGCGCGCGTGCTGGCAATACCACGGGTTGAGGAGGCGAGTACTTGCCGGCATCTAACCCTGCGGTCAGCTGACGCAAGCACTTATCATTCTTCCGAGATATCCCATCTATACCATCTAGCTGATATAGATAGGTTTTTTTCTGGTCGCTCGTGTGGTAGTACAGTAGAGGGCTGTTTAGGCTTTACAATCCTGTGAATAGATAGAGATTATTGCCTCGCATCCCATGCCACACTTTTGGTAATCGCCGCTGCAGCAAGGCCGGCTGCATGACCGGGGACCGGGTTGTGTGCGCCACTGCCGTCGCCAAGCTTCAGTGCCGCTCCAGAAATGGCCAGCGTCGGCTCGAATGAAGGGTTCCCCTGGACTCGTTCGTCTTGGTCTTCATCTTCGTCCCAACTTAGAGTTTTAGCCTCGCAAGGCAAAGAGATCGCCGCAGCTGGCTCAGCTTAGAGATATCATATTATGTTTTTTTTTCTTTCATAGTTCTGCTGTGTACACTTCTGCTAAACCTAAAAGAAGAATAAATACGAGAATGCTGCCCGTTTTTTCCTCTCGTTCTCCGAAAGTCAGTTACTTCGTCACACACCACGCACATCCGACGAACCAATAAGAAATGCCCCGCAATGAGGAAAGAATAAAGATGAGCCATGATATTGAGAGTGGCGTTTTTCATATTTCAGACAGTCAACCAGGTCAAGACAGAGATAATCCTATTCCCCCTACGCGTTAAGTAACCTTGCCAACAACAAGCGCCTCATAGTCGGCTGTTAATAAACCTAAATATAATAATAGCTACAGCATATCCGTGATGGTTTCAATACCTTTTTGATTCGGCATCTATGTAAGTATATGCAAAGCCATCCTTGGTACCCGGACTAGCATCCTTGCTTGCTTGGCATGTCGCAAATCTTATTGGGGCTCCTCGGAAGAGTCATTCCAGTGGAAGCAATTCGTGGGTAATAAAGAACCGGTCTACACACTAAGATATAATTATTTTTATGTTAACTGCCGACGACCATATAGCCATGAGATTATAGCCGTGGGCATTAATCACCCGTAGAAAGAGAATAAACATGATACTACTAGTCTGGAATAGTGTAGCATGGCACACGCATATTTAATCGAACATGGAGCCCTCCTCATGGTGGAAACCACCTGGTGTACAGCTTCATGTAAAGTGAGAAACTAAAGCATAAAATAATATCAATAATCGATATTAAATAAACCAGGCCTCTACCATCATCACCATTTCCCCCTCTCTCACTCGCCCCTTCACATAATGCACATCTCCATCGGCGCCGTAATAACCTACGCCTGCGCCGCCTCGGCCGCAATCAACTGGACCCTCCAGAAGGCCGCGAACCCCACGGCGGACCAGCAGGACGCGTACGGGCGGATCGAGAGCGCGATGCGGCTCGCGGCGGCGCGGTACGCGCGGTTCACGGCGGCGGCGAAGACGGTGCGCGTGTACTACAGCCCGGGCGTGCCGACGGCCGAGGCGAGCTACAACGGGGACCTGCGGTTCGGGGCGGACCGCGCGTACATGACGGAGCGGACGGCCATGCACGAGATCGCGCACACGCTCGGCGTCGGGCAGACGGCCGCCTTCGACCGCCTCTGCGCCGCCGGCACCTGGCCTACCGCGCTGCCGCTGCTGCGCTCCTTCGACGGCGCCGCGGCCAAGATCAGCTGTGGCGGCGGCCACTTCTGGCCGTACGGGCTTAACTACGAGTCGGAGTGGAGCGAGACGAATGGGGATAGGCATGTGCGCATGGTTGATGCTATGCTTGCTGATGGGATGTGAGTGGTGGCTTTTTGGTGTGTATATATTGAGTCCATAGTTAATGCTGAGAACTATGGCCTCGATAGAAAGATGTCGGTCCTTTTACTCTGCCTAACTTTTAGTTCTTTAGTACCCGTTTCGGGGTTGATGGGAAATAAAAGCATAATTAAATATAAACATCTCTACTAGCAGTCCTGGCCCAGGTTTCCTGGGTATATCGTTAAAGTCTGCAATGATAGCCTTGAAGTGAAAGGTTGTGGATTGCTTCAGCTTAAGACAGGATAGAATCCGATCACATAAGATAGCCCAAGTGTTGTCATGTACTGATTGCATAATGTTATTTGAAGTAATAAGCCAAATGCTACTAGTGGCAAGAGGGCTATCATTCGACGCAGATCTCGATCACACCCTGTGATCTAGGTGTGCTACACGTAGAGGTCTAGTCCTGACCTTCCAGCCACAACATGTGGACAGAGAATTAAAAAGAAACAACCAATAATTCACTCACACCATCTTCTTCTTCATTGCTTTCCGCAACCCCTGCTTAACATATATCTAGGTATTAAGGCATGTTTAAACCTAAAGCCTTGAACCGCCTTCTTCTTCCTTTGTCCTTACACCGTAATTCATAAATCGCTCTCAAGCTCTTACCCTGCTCTCTTGCCCTCCTCACGTCCTCATCGGTCAGCCACACTTGCGTGAGAAGTTGACTCTGCAAATGATTTTCTGTAGACCTCCAATTACCATCCGCATCTAAGTAGCAGCGGCCAACTGATGACTTATGAAGTTCCGAAAGGCCATCTCTGAGTGCCGTGTGGGCGACCGATATGATGGACTGCTTGTATATGGCGAAGCCGGTGTTGTCAAGCTTGTATAATGTAGGCGCAGTTGGAATCTTGTCTTTCCTGTTGCCCATAGTGTCCATGTTGTCCCAAATGGCAGCCTCTATTTTCTGCGCCAGTGATACATGTTGGTTGTCAGAATAGCCTAGAAATTGTGTAGTACTACTAGGATAAGTGTCCAACTTATTCTGCTTAATGGTGCCGAAACGGTTGTAGACGGCCCTGCCGGCTGTACGATGATAGAGCCAAGGTTCCCACTTTGCCACCGTCTCACGCCAACCAAACTACCAAGAAAGGAGCGTCAGTGATAATATCCTTAAGTATTCTGCTGGGTCTGTGCAGTGATTCAAGATGTGGGAATAAACAACTCGCAGATCTGACCTGAGCTCCAGTAAGATCAACAACCATCTGTTCGCCGGACTGGAGTACTAGCCACAGCACATTGTGAATGCAGTGCATATTGAGGTTGATTGAGCCGTTTGACGTAACACAGGTGGGACGATGCACATTTCGGGGTATAAGTTCTATTTCTTTCAGCACTTTGCAAAGAGCTATGGTGAGCCTTGTCAGCCTTGACTGTTAACGAACCAATATCTTCAGGAAGTATTTCTCTTACGTCGTAACAGCAAGTCCACAAGACCATAAAATGTACTTTGGAGCTCTCGGCACTTGTTGTTGAGCAGAACTGATAGACCATGCTCTTCGGATGGAGCCATGTTATATGGAAAGAGCGCAAAAGGGCGTTTCCCTTGGGTTGGCCATTCTTCCCGCGGGCAATACACAGCCTTTACTATGCCATGCTCCTCGGAAATACTAGTAAGTGAATTTTCTACCCATGTTTCATTTTGGAACATGATGAAGATATCGTAGAGTAATGATACGGCGCGATAAAGCTCCCTTCTCTCTAAACACTGGGGCCTGTGATTTTTCCATTGTTGAACTTGGCATTCCTTGCTGCAGTATGTCGTGCTAATAACGTGGTGAGAGTCTATCTGGAGTAGACAGGCGCTGCATACGAACTTGGCGCCAGGCGTTGCGCAGTTGTCGCAGACTTTAAGAGCCGTCAGCCTAGGTGGTAGGAAGGCATGGCTACGCTCAGGGAGGTTACCCCGTTGCGCCTCAGATGTTTCTTCGTTCTCGAAAGGGAACGTTTCTTCTTTACGTCCCTGAGCAACCCACGCATAGTACTTCATGTGCCGGGACTTTTCCGAGCCGTCGTCAGGAATTTCGGGTTTGTGAAGAGCGAACCAACCAAGGTTAGCGCATAGCGACGAAGCACTCTGATCCTGCAGGAAGGCTTTGACCCACGGCGTAATGAAGTGAATATCTGGATCACGAGATTCGGAGGGAGAGAAAGAGTTGAAAGCCTCTATGACCCCAGGCTCTTCCCATCTGCTATCCTGGCTCGGGGCGGTCGGACGAGGTGAAGGACTGGGAAGGGCTTTAAAAAGCTTCTCGACTGGGTCCATGGTCGAAATTTGGCCCGAGAATAATCGATAGTAGTGTTGTAGTAAATAATTTGAACCTGAGATGTTAATCAAGTGAGAGTGGCAATAAGCATGCCCAGTAGTAGAGGCACTAGATATTCTGCACAAATACAATATCTCAGAGGATACATGAGCTTCACACAAACTGGCTGTGGCACAGGCAAGCAACTCATATAGGTATACATCGTGGCTGGATTGTTGGTCTTTCCATCCATACTTCAGACTCGGCACAGGCACTTACCTTGTGAACCGCAAGGACATCTGTTACTTATTATAATCGGTAGGAACCCCAGTTCGAATGAAAATGCCCCTTGCAGGAACAATCTCTCTCTCGGTAACTTTAGATTGCGATTTACTTATGCAGGTGCTGTCGACATAGTTATTGAATTTATATGAAAAAAGAAACACTAATCGAAAATCGAAGGCTTTACTTTCCGGGCTGCTGTGCGAAGCATTAGCAGTGGCCTAATATAATGTGCACTTAGACATTATAAGTATCCCTATCCGTGAAACTGGCGTTTTCTATGACTAGGTAAGGAGCATCGAATAGAATAAGGAAAAGTAAACACGTGAAGCTTGCTGCGTGGGTTAAAAATAAGCCACTCGGTATGGTTAATATTTAACAGTTCACTTATCTATACATGGTAAGAGTTTATGCACCTGAATTGTCCACACCAAAGAAGTAATGAAACGCTAGTATTTAAATAGTTGGGCCTGTTAAGGCGGATGCAAAAACAAGACAAATAAAAAATGAAACATACAACACCAGGGATTCGCTGGTCGTCACCGACCCAACTACTAATCAGGCGATTATAATAATTGGATGTAGAAGCTAATTCAGTCCTAAGATGCTGTAGTCGCAGTCGAAATCTGCTGTTCAAACTGTCGTATAGAGTACGGAAGCTGATCATATAGAAATAAACTTGGAGTACATGACGCACTGTATACCAAATTCCGTTTTCATGATATCGTTTTGTGTACCCAAGTACGTGCTGTGAACCGAATGTTGTTTCGTTTTTTGTCATATTTAAAGCTGTGCCCACTGTAACGTAGCTACATTAAACGTGTGGTCATAACCGCCCCCAACACATATATGTAGTCCTTTTCCGATTTGAAGTTCGTGCGGACAACCGCCCGCGAATAACCTTACGTACAACGATTAAACCCAGGAAGTAACTATTAGTACCCAGGATTTAGCATACGTCCTAGAATAGAGTAAGTAGATGTGCCAAACGTCGCCGTTGAGAGATTTGATTGACTTTTCTCGCTTGATACTTACCATTTTCTCGAATCCAACATTGAGCGCTCTTTCTTAAAGCAGGCGTAAATAGCCTCAGTAGGTCCTGAAGCCAGCACGTCCCAAAAGCGACGCACTTATAGTTTCCCTAGGAAGAATATCTCAGCTGCAGCTTTCCCCAGGGAGCAGTAGCACCGTAGAAATAGGAAAGAGTTAACAAGATACAATCTAGAAAGATCAACAAACGACTTCGAAACCACGTCTATTTAAACGGGCTTGATCCCCCTGTTCCAGGTTCTTCTCATCTCATCTTTTCGTCCTCATCAAACACCATGCCCACCACTTCTTCCCCTTTCTTGCCCTAGTCCTGTCGAAGTATAGCATCTCCTAAAAAGGGTGTATACCAACATTCAATTATACCCGTCGGCAGCCTCAGACGCTTTCAGCGCATATCATCATAGGCAAGGCAGGTTCTCCCCCGGGGGTGTAATTCCAAGGATTATAACGTGGTAACACTGAGAGCCTTTGGCTCAACGACGATTACTCAACTTATGAGGTCTCTGTAAGTCAGCTTTGCTGACGCCCTGTATCGTTCTTTAAGTTTTCTATTCCATCGGCAGCCTCAGACGCTTTTAGCGCATATCATCATAGGGCCCGGGTCCGTACGCCGAAAAGATATGCCACTCCGGATCCGTCGCAGGAGGGGACCATTCATCGATACATGCGCATTCAAAGCCCTAAATATTGATGCTATTTCGCTTGAACAACTAGTTGATTTCATCCAGGACAACGGCCAGACGTCATTTCATTGCAAGACAGGTTTCCCCTTCGGGTGTATAATTCACTATATGGGGTTAGAGGCTAGGTTCGTGTAGATATTGGGCCGGGGATAGAGGAACTTAGTACGATGTTAGTGGCAGCAGATGGACCGAATGATTTCTATACTGAGCCGAAAAGTGAGCGTCTCTGAATGTTCTTCCCAATCTCTGGCACCGCGATGGATGTCACTGAAGGGATTATAGTGGTTGGGGAAACCGCTCGAGTGGCCTGAATCTGGCTTGTATCCGGAGTGAAGATTTGAAGCATCTCTTGGAACTATATGTATGTGGGTAGGTAGATAGGTACCTATAACGCTTTTTGAAAGGACGGGTGCAGAGCCGAGTGGCCTGTACGGATTATTCCACATTTGTTGAGAGATTGATTGAATAGGTGATGATTCTGAGTGGTTCCCAAGTGTTGATTGATTAGGATGGAGTGACGCAATCCTCCTGTTAGACACTTTAGTGCGCGGTAGCTGAGGTAACGCTCGAGCCAGGCTTTGATCTTTGCACAATCATTTTTGGTGTAAGTGCTTCGTACCGATACTTTCAACAATGGTGGGTCGCCGACTAGCGCGCCAAGGATACCTGACAAGGGTAACATGGCGTATCAAGCAGCGCTACCCACAGGTAAAGTCAGTTAAATAATAGCCTCTTGACTTGTTTTACCTGAATTGATCGCAAAAAAACGCTTGTTTGACTAACTTGCCTAAATCTATTAACTAGATTGATCAAGTTAATTGACTAAGTAACTCAAGCAATGTATATAAAGCGTACAGATTGTAGAAAACAAAGTAGGTAAGTAAGTGTAAGTAAATGTAAATAAGTGTAAGTAAAGTAGTAAATAAAGTAGTAAATAGAGTAGTTAATAAAGTAGTTAATAAATAAAATGTAAATGTAAATAGCTAAGTCAGTAGCTAAGTAAATAGCTTAGTAAATAGCTAGGTAAGTAACTGTATATATAGCTAAATAAGTAGGTTTAAAAACAAAGTACTACTTAGTTTACCTAAAAAAAAAAAGCTCTTTTTTTACAAAAAAAAAAACAACAAAAAATATTTAAAAAAAAATAAAAAAATTAATTAAAAATAATTAATAAGTAATAAGTCAAGTAAAAAATTATTACTTTACTTGCAATTAATTTTAAAACGATTATTTAGACTAAATTGGGTCAATTAATTGACAGTCAGTCAAATAATTATTTTACTTGTAGGTAGCGCTAGTATCAAGAACAAAGCTACGAACTAGCCAATATCGCTGGCAAGAAAACTATGATACAGATGCAATACTAAGGCACAAATTTGGTATATCAAGGAAATAAATGAAGACTTAAAATCTTTGCTAATCTTTGCCGGCATCCTTTTCGGCGAGATTCTCTTCGAACTTCGAGTCTAATTCTTTATTTGGGATTGACTGGCCATCGCTGGACCTGCTGAAAACGCCCCGAGATATGCCAGTCCACGTAGAAGAAGTACTAATAATGCATGCTGTCCCCGGTCTACACTTGTTCTGCTAGCAAAAGATTTCTCGTAAAAGCTGTTCTTCTTGACGAGGAGCTGGAAAGATAACTTGACCCTTAAACTAATATTGAGTTCATACGCCGGCAATAATCTTGGACCTTAGCAATGACAACGTTGTGAATGTAGCTCATATAACATTCTAAAATTTATTTGTCCCCAAATGTCGTGCAGTAAATATAAGAGCCCTATTTGGTGGTCGCATCTAAGCTGAAATCTGACTGACTAATATGGCATTCGCTCTCTGTAAGAGTACGCCGGATTTGAAGATGTGCACTATCCGGAGGAAGAAAGTGATATCAGAAGAGCATGAGACCGGATGGACGAGTCTCATATTGTTGAAATCGGGTGGCTGGTATAGCCGGTGGCTGGTATACGACCCACACTGTTTAGCATATATATTATAGAGTAGCTACAGCACTTTTTCAAAAGTACTAGTTTTTTAATTAATATATATAGCTATTATACTTTATAATTTTAAATTTAATAAGTTATAAGTTTAAAAGTTTATAATTATTTTTATTATTTAGTTTAAAAACTATTTATTTAAAATAGCTATATATTTTTAAATTGTTACTACTTTTATTAATTTAGCTATTAAACAATAAAACAATATTATTGCAATAAAAACTTAAATAATTTATTATAGTAAAAATTAAGTAATTATTATAAGTAATTATTTATAATATTACTTTAAATTTTATTTATATTTATAAAACTAATATTTTTTTTTAAAAAATTTTAAAATTATATATACTTTTTTAATTAATTGATTTAACATTTTTAATAAATTTGTTTTTGTTAAAAATAACAATTATCAAAAAAACAATAAATATTAAATACTTTAAAATTATTAACTATAAATATTAAACTATTTTTATAATAAATTAAACTATTATTATATTAATTAATAAAGTTTATAAAAATTTTAAATAAATAAATAATAAAATAAACAGCTAAATTTTTTAAAATAAATTTATAAAAACTAAATTTTTTAAATATAATTTAAAAACTTGTTTTTTATTTTTATTTATTTATTTATATTTTTTTAACAAAATTAATTTTTTATATTTTATAAATTTAATTAAAAATAAAATAAATAATTAATTATTTTTTAAAAATTATTTAAATTATAACTACTGTTTTATATTATTTATTATTTTATTATTATTATTTTTATTATATATTTTTTTTTTTATAAAATATATTATTTATTTTTATTTTTAACAATATTAATAATGTTATATTGTTTAAATTTAAAATAATTATTAAAAAATTATTATTTATTTTAATATTATTTAATAATATATTAATTGCAAAAAAAAATATTTTAAAGTTTTTTTTACTAAAATTTACTTTGTTAAAATTTACTTTATAAACTATTATTTAATTATATTAACTTTTTATATATTTATTATTTATTAATTAAAATAAGCAACAAAATTAAAATTTAAAATAAAATTTAAATAGTTATAATATTAAACTTTTTTACAAAGTTTTTTTAGTTTAAAAAAAAAATAAAAAATTATATTTATATATTAAAATATATATAGTATTTTTTTAAAAAGTTAAAAAAAAGCATATTAATTAAAATTTTAAAGCTTTTTATTAAAGTTAATTTTTATAAAACTAAAAAAGCTTAAAAAATCAATTAAACAAAAGTTTTAAAATATATATATTTTTGTTATAATAAAAATATTTGTAATATTTTTAAAAATAATAAAAAAAAATATTATATAATAATAAAAGTTTAAATATTATTTAATTAAAAAGTTAAGTTTTTAAAAAGCGCAATTTTTTAAAACTTAATATTTAAATAAAAAAACATTTTATTAGCTATTAAAAAATTAATATTTATATTAATAGCTAAACTTTAAATTATTTGTTTAAATTTTAAAAAATTAAATTTAATATATATTATAAATAAACTTTTTTTAATAATAAAATTTTTTGTAATACTAAGTATTAAATACTAAATTTTTATTTTTATTTTTTTTTAAACTTATAAGTTAATTTAATAAAAAAAAAACAAAAAAAGCGTTATATTATTAATAATATTTATAAAAACTTTATAAAAAAAACAAACTAAAAAAATTATAATATAAATAAATATTAAAACAGTTTTAATAATATAATAAACTAATAATAATTATAATTATAGTTATAATTATAAAAGCAATAATTTTAAATATAAAAAAAAAACATAATTATAATAAATATTGTTATATTTATTATATTAAAACTAATTAATAATTAATAAATTATTTATTTAATAATTGCTATTTTAAACATTTTAAAAAAATATTAACAAATTAATAATTAAAACTTAAAAATTAAACAAAGCAGTAAAAAAAAGATATATTTAAGCTAAATTTTTTAACTACTTTATTAAACTTAATATTAATTTAGCTTTATATAATCGATTATATATAGTAAAATTAAAACAGAATATAATATTATAATTATATAATGCTATTGTTATTTTTATATTTAAAAAAAAATCTTTATATATATAACATATATATAAAAGTTATATAAATTTGCTAATAGTTTATTAATATTATATATAATAAAATATAATTAATTATTTAATAAATAAATAATAAATTATATAAAAAAAATTTAAATATATATTAATTATAATTAATATTGCTATTTTAATAATTATAAACTTTTTTTTTAATTATAGTTTTTTTTATATATATATTTTTTTTAATTTTTTTTTATATATGCTTTTATTTATATATATAACTTATTAATTAAAACTAATGTTTTAAATATTTAGTTTAATATTTTTTTTATTAATATATTAATTAAATTTTTTTTTTTATTAATTTAGTATATTTTAAAAAAAAAATTTTTTTATATAATTTTTGCAACAATATAATATTAATTATAAATTGCTTTTGTTATATTGTATTAAATTTAAGTAAATAATTATATAGCAATTTTAAATTGAAATATAAAATTGCTAAAATTTGTAATATATTTAAAATTTTTAAAATTTTTTAAAAAATTATATAAAAAACAATTATATTATTAAATCTATTAATTATTTTATATAATTTATAAATTAATATATTTTTAATTATTTATTTATATTTATTTAAATTTTAATAAATAATATTGCTAAAAATTTTAAATTTAAAATTAATATTATTTTTTATATAAATTTTTATAACTAATATAATTAAAAATTTAATTTATAATATTATATTTATATTATTTATAAATAAATTATTTATAAAAATAAAAAATTTTATATAATATAAATTAAAAAATATAAATATTAATTTATAGTTATAATTATTAATTTACTATTTAATTTATTTATTTAAAATAATTATATTAGCTTTTTAAAAATTAACAATTTAAACAATAATAAATAAATTATATAAAACTTTTAATTAGTAAATATTGTTTATATATATATTTTAAATATATTAAAAAATATATTACTATATAAAGTTTTTTATATAAAAGTCAATTTTAATTAATTATATAGTTTAACTTTTTTAAATCAATATAATATATTTATTTATAAATATAATTTAAATATTATTAAATTTAATTAAATTATTTTTATTTAAAATTTATTTAAATTTAATTTTAAATTT
>MU378348.1:0-42228 GCA_022495175.1 Hypoxylon argillaceum | reverse complement strand
ATTTATTTTAATTTATTTTAATTTATTTTAATTTATTTTAATTTATTTTAATTATTATATTTATTTTATTTATTTTAAATATTATATTTATTATAATTATTTTAGTTTATTTTAATTACTATAGTTATTATAATTATTTTAATTTATTTTACTTTATTTTAATTATTTATTTGTTATAATTAATAGTTTAATAATTTAAATTTATACTTTTTAATAATGTTTTATTTATTATTATTTTGATTTATTTTTTTTAGCTTGCTTTTATATATATTGTTTTGTGCTGCTTATTTTTTAAAATATTTAAATCTTTTTTTTAGTCGTAGGTGTAAAAACAGCTTTAGTTCTTTATTATTTGCTTTATATTTATGTAAACACTGCTGCAAATAATAATACTTGCTTAATAACAGCTTTTTATAATTTAATTGGTTTATATTAAGCTGAAAATACTTAGTTATATATCAATCGTATATTTGCAATATATTTGTAAATAAATATTTCTAATATTGTTTTGTTGCTATTTAAATAAGCTGATATAATATATTTTATTATAATTTATTATATTTAATATGGCAGTCAATTGTTCAAGCTAGATCTAGTTAATAATATAACACTTAAGGTTTGCTTGTATAAATATGTCGGCGATTTTTTTGTTTTTGAATAGTATATATATTTTAGTTATTTTTAAAACTGTCTAGTTTATATTGAAGTAAAAGCATATAAATATATATTAATATGATTTAATTAGATCAGTTAATTTTATTTTACGATTTTTTGTTTTTAAGTTTTTGGAAATAGTTCTATGTTTATTTAATTAGCTTGAAAACAACTAGTTAAATACATCTTTAAATAATATACTTGCTAAAATATCCCATGTTTTTTATATAGTTGGTTTTACTAAAATTTAATCTGTTGGTTTTTTATACTTTTTTTATAAAACTAGCAGTTATTAAACTGAAGTAGTTGTAACTTAGGTAAACATACTTTATTTTTAGCGTTTTTTTTAAAAGTCGATCGAGTTTAATCTAACTGACTTAAATTATATACTAGTTTATTTTACTTGTTTTAATGCAGCTTTAACAAGCGTATGTTGCTACTGCTTGTTAAAAGCTAATAATACACTATTATAATTAATACTGTTTTATATTTTCGATCTAAGCATATTATTATTAATAAAAATTTTGTTTACTAAATATAATGTATATATTAAGCAAGTACTATAATTTTTGTTACAGCTATTGCTTTAATATAAAACTAGACAATATAACGTAAATATGTATCGATTACACTATATATTTCAAAACTTTAATGCTGTAGCTTGTAATATCTGTTAATATACTACATATAGTTTAGACTTAATATTGTTTAGCTAATATGATTACTTTTAATCGTTTATAGTTGTTTTATTAATATTTGAAAATAATATTTTTTAAATGTTTTAAATATAGTGTTGCAGAAAAGGTCAATTGTTGCTGTTTTTTATATGTACTAACATAAGTTACATCGTAATAAACGTGATATTATATAAAAAGATAGCGACTGTTTGCTAAAAAACTCGCAAAGTTGTGTTTATAGATATATAGTTTAATCTAATATCTTTTATCGATATATTTTTAGCTTATATCAATATTGTTTAAGCCTACTTTAGCTAATTTAAAAGTATTACTTTTTAAGCTTTTTTAAAATCTTTATATTATTTAATTCAAGCTTAAAATAACAGTATCAAATTGTTTTATCAAAGCTTTTAGTTTAAATTGTTCGTTTTTGTTTAAACGCTATATTTTATACTTAAAACCGACAATATAAAGTCATCTACTTTATATCGATATTATATATTTGCAATAAAAACTAACAGATTTTATATATAAATATACCGTTATAATATTATAAAATAATCATATCTTTATAAAAATCAAAGTTTTTTAATATTAGATCTTTTATTTTAAATTAATACAAATTTAAACTATTTAAATTTTTCAGCGTATATAAAAAATCGGTTTAATTAATATGTTAAACTTTATATATATAATAAAGCTTAATATTTTATTACAGTATTGTATAATATAACGTTATTATATAAATATTTTTTATTTTCTGTTTGTTTATTTTTTATTTACGATACTATTATTTATATACGTCGCTTTTTATAAAGCGACTTAGCTAAAGTTTTATTACAAATAGCTTGCTTAAATATAAACTGCTAATTTTTTAACTTTTTAGTAAATGCTTGACTAAAGATCTTCTCTATAAACTTTTTAAAAGATTTCTAAGCTTTTTTTGCAACTGTTTGCTTTTTTTTTTCTAAGTTAATACAAATTAACAGTTGTTTTTTTATATTTAGTTAACTAAAGTTATAACTTACTAATATAGAGCAAATAGTTATAGCTAATACTAAAATAAAAACAATTGGTATAAACATTACTGAGCTTGTTACTGCTAGAAATAATATATTTATTATTTGAGCCAAAAGATTTACTATATATATATTATACACATACTTTTTCTGCTACATCTTTAATAAATAAATAATATGCAATAGCAGTACAATATTTTTAAGTATTTCTTTTATATTCAACTTTTTAGTATTTTTAGTTTAATATAATAAGTTTGAAATTGTAATAGCACATAAATATCTATAACAAATTATATTAGTTCAGTATAATATAACATGTACTAAAAGATCATATAAAAGTTTTGTTTAGAAAGCAGCAGACTTAGTTGTATATATATTAGCAAAGCTTTTTAACAATAAAAAAGGTTTGTTTTTCGATATTGGCAGCTAATGTAAACGTAGCAAGCAGAATAAGCAAAAATATATTGCTAACTTTAAAGTCTAAAAGTAGTCGAAAAGGCATAATAATAACTAAAACAAAAGATTAACAATATATAAATAATAAAAAAAAAATAAGCAGAGTAAAATATAACGGAAATATATAAAAAGAAATTTTTGCAAAATATAAAAAAGTCGAAAAGTATAAGAAGTAAAAGCAGGTAGCTTAAATATTAACAAATTAATAAGCAAAAAACTGTATTAATCAGCTAATGTTTAAATTAATCGTATACTTTAATATTATTTTATATATTTTTATATTTTTATAAGCTTTAATAATGCTATATTATCAACTATATATTTAATTAGGTTTGATTTTAATAAACTACTTATATATTTTATACAATATAATCAAAATTACTGCGATTTTATATAACAAAAAAAAAACAATGTATTAAAAATTAAAAAATGAAACATATTATTTAGTAATACTACTTCTGCTTTAATTAACTATGTTTTAATTTTTTAAATATTCTACTATATAATATATCAGTAAAACAATCGAAATATTATATAATAATGCTGCTATAATTATAATATAAATAATATATTTATGTAAATTTATATTTTTGTTAATAATATAAATTTATTTTTAAAAGTTTTGATTAAAAGATATATCAACTGAATTTTTTAGCTTTGATAAAAATGTATATATCGTTTAATCAGATTATACTAATACTTTTTAAAACATTTTTAAATTTTCGAAATTGTTAGCAATCAGAAATAATATTTTTAAAAATATCAGAACAATATTTATCGGTATAACATACTGTAGCTATTACAAAATATATTTACTAGCAAATTAAAATAAGCTTATACAGTATAAAAAAGTTTTAGATTTTTTAAAAGGTCAGCTGTTAGAGTTGATGTTGTTAAAAATATAAAAACAATATTTGTTAATATAAGATATTATCGCTACTATCTAATATATTTATTAGCAAATTAAAATATATTTATATAGTATAAAGTTAACTGAAGTAGCTAAAAATATCTATAGTTGAAGTTAATACTGCTAAAAATATAAAAATAATATTTGTTGCTATAAAATATAGTTGTAACTAGCAAACATATTTACTAACAAGTTAAAATATATTTATATAGTATAAAATCAGTTAAAGTAGCTAAAAATATCTATAGTTAAGGTCGATATTGCTAAAAATATAAAAGCAATATTTGTTAGCATAAAATATAGTTGCAGCTAGCAAACATATTTACTAGTAAATTAAAAAAAGCTTATACAGTTTAAAGCAAGCTAAAATATCTGAAAATATCTGCAGTTGTTTTTAATACTATTAAAAATATAAAAATAAAATTTATTTATATAAAATTGTATAGCGACTACAGCAATTATAGCAAATAAAATAAGATTAATAAAAAAGTAAAATGTATAAACTGTATAAAATTAATATGCCTATAGATTATATATAATAAATTTAATTTAAAAGGACTGCACTTAATTTATATAGCTATTTTAAAATATAATTGAATTAACTGTATATATATTAATTTATATAAAAGTTTAAATGAATTATTGCTAGATTAAAAAAATAATTATAGAAGGTTAGGTTGTAAGTTTGATTTAAGAAAAAGGGTAGAAGAAGAAAGTGGGCCCAGTGGTGTCGGCGTAGTTACCTAAATTGAATTATAAGACAGTAAGCCCTGTGGGCGACTGTAATTGCTTCGCCTAAGAGTGCCTGTTAGCTGCAGGTACCTCGCCACTGTCTTGTTCTCCCATCTCTCCTCAGCTTTCGTCACGAGACATTTAGACGTCAAGAACCGAGATTAGTTATTTGGTACAATATCTAGTGGCTTTTAAGAATATGTGTATGTTGTATATTACATACTCGATCCCAGTAGTATTGACGTCAAACTTCTCATCACCCCGTGGTGATAGCTGAAGTTGACATTGTGAAATCGTGGGCTGACTTCATTCAACAGTTTCATTTGATCTAGCCCCGCCGTCATCCGGTTCCCAGAAAGCCGGGATCCTCATTGTCACACTAGATGGTCTGATAGTAGCGGCAGACAGCCGGACTCCTGGTTTCGGGAATCTTGCAGATGAAAACGTGCGTAAGGGCGCTACTGCCTCTGTTACTGTTCAATGCCAAAATCAATCTGTCTCTTTTGAGACTTTGGGTGGGCATCTGAGTAGAAACAGCACTGTCGTGTGGAAACCCCGAGATCAGAGGTGGCGCGCGCTTAATGTGGCAACTCCTACCGAGTTACTCGTGCGCCTGACAGGCAGAAATGATAACCCCTTGTTTGTAGCCCAATTCACACCCTCCTGGTTCACTAAGCTTAATCTCCCTTTCAAGTCACTCAGCTCAAGCAGACAGTTGGTGCACCTCGGGGCGGGCCGCGGAACTATATTCCTACGTCTTTGCTACACCCAACAAGGTCTTTCGCCCTTAGAGCAAAATTATGAGTGGGAGTGGCCATATCCTATTGGTTGTACTGACCTTTTGCACACGCAAAAGCGAACCAGTCATCACGACGATAATCAAAGCTATGCAATGAAAGTTGTCGAGAATGCTGATACTCCTGCCGAATTTAAAATTGCGCATCCGTTTATCGCACCACTTCAATTTTCGCTGGGAGGGCCGGATAAGCTGAGGCTATTCTCACCAATGGCTGCTGGCGGATATCTATTCTCTCACCTCCAAAAGTACCGCCGTTTCAATGTTTTTATTGCCAGGTTCTTCACTGCTCAGTTAATTTGCGTACTTGAATGTTTACACGACTATGGAATCACATTCGCTTGTCTACGACCAGAACATATCACTGTTGATACCTTCGGCCATATCAGTCTTTGTAGGCCTGAACTTTTTATATTGGATCCGCAGAAAAAGGATAATGCCTTGCCGGGTACACCTGAGAGTTGGGCCCCTGAGCTTTTGCTGGGCAAGGAGCCTTCACGTGCTACAGATTGGTGGTCACTCGGCATCTTTCTCTATGAGATGTTGACCGGCTTTTTGCCATTCTATCATAAAGACCCCGACCAATATCGCCATAGGATCACTAGTCAGGAACTAATCGTCGAAGAATCAGTCTCATCGGAGGCTACAGACATTTTAACGAGACTTCTCGAAAAGGATCACACGAAACGCCTAGGGGTCGGTGGTGTCTCCGAAGTCAAAGCGCACGCCTTCTTTCAGGATATCGACTGGGACGAACTGCTACTACGGCCGAGCGTAGCCCGCTTTGAAACCTGCGATACAAATATGGTATTCAAAAGCTCCTCAAATGGCTCTAGTGTGCGCGGCAATATACAAAAGCAAATACGAATCTCGGGAATTAAATATAGGGAGGAGACTTTCGATCTTCACAAGTGGTGGCAGGTAACAGGGACGGTTAGAAATGAGATGAGTGGCAACACAGCGCAGAGTAACGTAACTCGACAAGACGGAAATGAGTGGGAAGTAACCTGGGATGCAAGCTCCAAAGAGTTCTACCTTCATAACCGTACCACAGATGAAAGCCGGCGAGTTAATGAGCAAACAACAAATCAGAAGTTCCGGCGGCCTTTTACGACAGCTATAAATCAACCTACAGTCACATACACAGACACTAGTATCGTTACGTGTGCGGTCCCAAGCGAACTACAAAAGAAGTATGCGCTGGCAACTGCGCTCGAATTCAGCTGCAGTAATCGCGACATAGAGCGGATTATTGAAAGCCCAATTGACCTCAACTTTGGGATTCTTGAATACGATTACGCGGTCGACCCGAGCGTTTCACTAAGCCAAATCAACGGCCGAGTGGTGTTTGAACAACCCAGTAACAAGGTGATGCTAACACCATTAGAATGGGCCGTGGAGCATGAAAACACCGATCTCATGAATCTGTTCTTAGACAAGGGCGCCGACGCCGGCTATACTGTTGAAGTGAAACATGGGCCTGCGCTCGTGAAAGCAGTTAGGAGAGGCGACCAGCGACTCGTGGAGATCCTAGCGAAGAAAACAAATCGATTCTCATCAACTAGGGCTCTGAGCAAAGCAGTCGCGCTACAGGACAAAGCGATGGTCAGGGTGCTGCTCTCGGCCGGCGTCCGCTGTGATTTCGAACGTGCAGATGGCGTGGGCATCGGCCCCTCGTCGAGCTGTGACTTCTCTGTCGGGCCGGCGTCGCTTGGTGTATCGGACTACATCAACCCCCTCGCCATCGCGGCGAGGGCGGGCGATGAAGTCCTGGTTCGATTACTACTTGCAAACGGTGCTGATGCCAATGCCGATTACCATGATCTTGGATCCTGGGTCATAGAGCACGAAGACGGAGTGGAAACGGTGTCTGTTGGATTTAGTTGTGCGCGACCCGTGCAGGTGGCGATGGAATTGGGCCACTCGGAAGTCGTCAGGGTGCTGTTGGAAGAAGGCGGTGCGGACATCTGGGCGCCGCACCCGGTCTCGCGGTTCATTGGTCATAAATGTACTGTGGTGCCTCGGGACGTGTATGTACGGGTGACGGCAGAGCTCGAAGAAGCTACGGCGGCTGTGAGGCTTTCATAGACCACGTCGACGAAACTGAGTAGGGATAAATACAAAATATTAGGGGTGCGCTTCTTATCAATAGTCATATTAAAGAAAGTGAACGCAGTCTCGAAGGTCCCTAGTAGGTATTATCATTGTCATATATTTTATAGACGAGACGACTAATTTTAGAATTCTCTCAAAGCCCTCATGGTTGCGTCGCTACAGCACTTTGCTCTCTCCTCATTACCCCCTGTCAGCCTCTTACCCTCTCACACCTTGAACCAATTTTATGTTTTATCACAATTTCCCTCTAAGAGGACAGCTTCTCATAGCATTAGTGTTGTTCGTACATAAGGTGAGCAGAGCCTAAGCAAAAGAGGCGAGCGCACTCAGATCAATTTGTCATGCACTGGAAAAGTGGTAACCCCTAGAACATAGGGGTACAGACATGGTATTCGTTGATATAGGGACGGAAAGGTTGTCTCTATCTAAATCGAGGTGCCTTTCTTGGCGCTGGTCATTTATATAATAGTCTATGTAATCTCTACAAGAAACAACTATCTAGTCTTCATAGGAGATGAAGATGAGAGAGCAACAGGGAACTGAAAGCGTAGATCAGGGGAGAGGAATCTACGGGAAGACACCGAGGACAAACAAGGGGACAGGGCTAAACCGGCTAATCGTGTTAAAAAATACGCCAGGAACCGACGGAGGGTTTACCGCTACTCCTGTGTAGCGAGGACACGAACTTAGCGGAGGGGATTCAAAGATGATGATTAATATTGCCAACACTCCTTTGTGAGACGTTAGTGACACCCGAACTCACATCGCCGATCGGAGAGCCCGCGTTGCCGAGTCTGGCCGAGCGAGAAGTTGGAGACCGGCCGACTCCCCGCAGGGCTCGGCGGTGATGACGATTGGGTCCTCAGCCAGCCAATGGACGCAACCGTGGGCTTCCACGGCACTTAAATGTATGGTCGGCCGGGGCACCCTCTCCTGCTGTCACGAATATGAAAACAAAAACGACATTTCCGCTTGACTTGTATAGGATTGGATTTGATCACTCAAAACTTGTTTTATTGGGATAATTTGCGGCTCAATACGTACGGTGACATCACCGTCGGTTTCTTTCCGCTTACGGCGCCAGCTCCGTACCCTATGTACCAACAGCAAGCGACCTGGTACGGAGCTGAAGGGCAGGGGTCGGCGATCATGACGATAAATCTATAATCTTGTGATAGGCACGTTATGTTCTTTTTGAACCGATGCGTTATTTAGGTAGAACTATTGTCCTATGTCTCGAGTATTATTGTCGATTGTTGTGGCGAACATGCACGATTAACTTGCTCGAAAAATACGAGCCCATTTATCTTCGTCAGTTTAGTGTCTATCCTAGGTCCATATGTAGTGAGTTTATCGAGCAAGATAATTATACCTACGTGAGGCCTCGAGATCTTGAAGCCAATCAGAGGGTAATCGAGGACTTGGAGGCGGCACTGATCTGACCCAATCAATGAATCACCGGTGTACCCTGTTCATGGTTGCTCATACGCCCTAGTTCCATTCTCACTTGTGTTACACAAGGTCATCTAGAACAGTACATACGCTTGAAGTGTATAGCAGTATGTAAGTTTATAGTCTTAAACATTGACACAAATCGGTTCAGACTTTCTCAAGACAAAGGAGGGCTCCCTTAAACGAACATCTTTCTCCCGCTCAGGTATGACCGGAAAACAATTTGTTCCGATACAACCAAAGCCTATTGTGCCCGGAGGAAATGATCAGGAACCACATCCTCAGCCGAGTAGGCCACGAAGAAATCGCCCTGCTATCATAGTTGCGTGCGACGCGTGTCGGCGTCTCAAGACGAAGGTGAAACCTTTCCCTCTGTCAACTAACGCTATCAGTTGAATCCAGCTAAAATGCCTCATAGTGCGATGGTGAACGACCGGCTTGTCGTAGGTGCCAGAGTAAAGGGCAATTATGCAGTTACGAGCTCCCCCAGGATACCTTGTCAAGGAGCTCGGCGAGGAAAGAGATCACGAGTCAACTTCAGCGTGAAAACCTGGAGCTCCGACAGCTTTTCCACGATCTTTCCAAACGACCAGAGTCAGAAGCCTACACCATATTTCAGAGATTACGGGCGGCGGACGACCCCATTGCTCTTGCGCACTCGATTAGGCAGGCTGAACTGCTATTGCCGCGGGTAGCATCGGAGGAACCGGGCGAATCTGCTACGGTGAAGCAGCTAGAGTTGGACGCGTGGAGCAGAAGTCCTGTTAAGATCCCTGCTAAACCGTGGACCACTGTTGCGGGAGATGGGATTGTGTCTGAGCTCATCTCGGCATGGTTTAAATGGGATAATTCATTCCTTTACCCCTTCATTGACCGCGAGTGCTTCATCCAAGATGTTCGTGAAGGTGACCCCACGCGCGCAAAATACTGCTCACCGTTTCTAGTCAATGCCATATGTGCACTGAGAAGTGTAAGTTGACGCCCCCGAGGCAATGGTGTGAAACTTACGTGATCTTAGTACTTCTCAGACACAGTAGATATCGTGCGACGCGTATCGAACCAGGATATGAGAGTCCAATTCCTTACTGAAGCAAAAAAGCATTATGACCATAAAGTACCTACTCTTCCAACGATCCAAGGGTTGTGGGTCATGTTTGCTATCTCATACATGAAGGGCGAAGATAGGAACGGGAGTCTGTACCGGCTTGCTTCTTATGGCATGCTCAAGAGATCTGAAATCAGCCGAGCCATTTCTTCTGTGACGGATGGCGGCCCCGAAGACGCATCCGAAAAGCGAGCCATTTCAAAGACAATCTGGGGGCTTTTCTGCTTGGAAAGGTAAATCAACAACGACATTCAACATTGCTACAGCCATTTCCACACTGGACTAATCGGAACTTGAGCTGACGGCAAGGCGCCTGCTAGCCTCACAGCTGCTAACTTCCGCAACGCTGATGTGCTTCGACCACCTAAGATTCCATGTCCCTTCCCCGAGTTTCATAACGAAAACCCCGCGGATGTCGATCTGTTCGGTCAAGATTTCAACAAGTTATCAGAGCGGCCCCCTTTCATCCCTGGAGTGATCAACACGTTCTGTCGTGTGGCCGTCCTGATCAGCGAGGTCCTAACACTCGGGGAGAAGCAAAGGGATAATGAAGACACCGGTATCGGCGATCAAGCCGTTCTACGCAGGAGAAGCGAAATTCTAGCCGAGGTGAAAGCAATGAGCAGCTCGCTTCCCCCAGCACTACACTACGAGCACAACTTCACTCCGGAAACGTGCTTCCTCGGGTAAGCCAAGCTGATCCCCTTCCTGACGCTAACTGCCCGACCGCTACTAACGAGCCCCAAACAGAATCGTCATGAACACGGTCGTGTACGCGATCCTGCGCCCCCTCCACCCCGACGTAGTCCTAGACGGCGGCGGCGGCAGCGGCGGGGCGCCGCCGACGACGGTAAAGACGACGATCCTGCGGCACTGCGCGCTCGACGTGGAGCTGATGGAGCGGTACTTCGCGACGTGGGCGACGGGGGAGTTCTCGACCATGGCGTTCGTGGGGCCGCTGAACGCGGGCACGGTGCTGCTGCCGCTGCTCCCCGACGAGCGGGCGGCGCACCTGCTGCCGCGCGTGTGCCGGCTCATGCGCACCGTGGCGGCGCGCATGCCCGTCGCCGAGTACGTCATGAAGGGCTGGCAGGCCGCGCTGTGGGCCCGCAAGCTCGAGATCCCCGGCCCCGCGCGCCCCTACTTCCAGGACCCCCGGAGCCAAGGGGCCGGCGGCGCCAGGGAGCAGCTCGAGGACGTCCCGTCGAACCTGGTGGTCGCGCACGTGCCGAGCGACGAGGAGGACATTTCGAGGGAGTGGGATGATGGCGAGCTGGGGTTCTTGTTGCAGAAGTGGAGTGCGATGACTATATAATGAGGGTGCTGGTGAATAGTTATGTGTCTCTTATTACTGTTTCGGTTGGGAATAATAGGAAAGGAATGTGAGTGCGGTTAAGTTGAGATAGATAGATTGTGCAGGTATCCTAATAGTACGGAATTTCGAACTAATCTGATTGCCGCAAAGCGGGTAATTGAATATTCCCTATATGATTGGATTTACCTAGTGTTGATGCAAGTCTAAAAAGATGTTGAAATTACTGAATAGTCGGAAGGCAATGGGAAATTTGATAAAAGAAAATAAATACTATTTCAATTAAAATTAATAGTCATGCTATCATTTTACTCTCTTATGTAGTGTAGAGCTAGACATTCAATTACCAGCAATGGCAGCAGATACTTACTGATTAACTACATCATTACATGCATACCTGTGTTATTATGGATAAGATACCAGGAGGTACGAAGAAATAGGCGGGTTTATAAGAGAGACTAACAATCGCGACGATCTCGCGATGATCACCGTGCGCCCTTCGAAAGACACTCGTCAAGTGTGAAGTTGACCAACTAAATAAGATACAGGAGATCGATCAGGTGCGGGGTATAAATACCTAGTCGCAAATATGCATGGAATGTGGGCGTCATCGGAGAGACGCTGGTGTCGCTACTCAGTATCACTTATACCCCTTTCAAGTATACTTAGAAGATTTCGAGTTTAGGCCCCGCGATAGACGAGACAACCGTCATGGCCCAACTCAAGAAAACCGACACCCAGCTCCTCGAGATCGCCTACTACGAGCACGGCGCGCCCGACGGCTGGCCCGTGGTCCTCACCCACGGCTTCCCATACGACGCGCACGCCTACGACGCCGTAGTCCCCCTCCTCGTGCGCCGCGGCGCGCGCGTCGTCGTGCCGTACCTCCGGGGCTTCGGAGAGACGCGCTTCCTGTTCGCGATCACGATGCGCACGGGGCAGCAGGCCGCGCTCGCCGCGGACATCATCTCCCTGCTCGACGCGCTGGACATCCCGCAGGCAGTCCTCGCAGGCTTCGACTGGGGCGGGCTGGCCTCGTGCGCGGCCGCGGCGCTGTGGCCGGAGCGCGTGGCGGGTCTCGTCAGCTACGCCGGGTACGACATCGCCGACGTCGCGGCGCAGCAGCGCGAGCCGGCGCCCCCGGGCCTCGAGTGCGTCATGTGGTACCAGCACCTATTCCAGAGCGAGCGCGGGCGGGCCTGCCTCGCGCGGGACCGCCGCGCGCTCTGCCGCTTGCTCTGGACGCAGTGGTCGCCGACCTGGCGGTTCGCGGAGGCCGACTTCGAGCGCGCGGCCGCGGCGTTCGAGAACCCGGACTTCGTGGACGTCGTGGTGCACGCGTACAGGTTCGTGCACGGCAAGGAGGCCGGCGACCCGGCCCTGGACGGCCTCGAGGCGCGGCTGGCGGCGCGGCCCAGGATCGCGGTCCCGTGCGTCACGCTGGACGGCGCCCAGGACCCCTTGAAGCCGGGGGGCTCCGCGGGTCATGCCGAGATGTTCGTGGGGCGCCATGAGCGCAGAGTGTTTGACGTCGGGCATGCGTTCCCCGTCGAGGCGCCCGGGGCTTTTGCGCAGGCGGTTATCGACGTGCACGATTGGTCGGTAGCTACCACGGTGGTATAATGGGGTTATAAGGGTTGCGTGAAAGGGACTGTCTTCTCGGCGGTGGATATTGTATAAAACCCTTTGATAACTAACACTGGGCGATAATGACGTACACCAGGATCTACTGTAAGCTCCTGTTCCCAAAACCGTTAACCGTGAGGTTCGTGCTTGAAACCAAACGCCGCCGCAGCCTCCTTAATATATACTTAGCGCCGACAAGGATTGAAAATACGAATATAATGAAGCTCCTCCTTATTACTTTGCTGTCCATGGATCGCCATTCTTAGTAGCGTAAGAGGGCGTCGTCTGAATATGTGGCACGATGCCCTCTTGCCAGCTCCCCGTCCCCTTCTCGAGAAGGCCGTCGATAAGATGACCCGGGATAAGCACACCACATTCAATTGTCTGCATACCCACCACCTGCAAAATTCCAGGGTTTATACGCCTCAGTTCGCCCCATGAAGTCGTCTCGAAGGTGGCTGATCCGATATACTACACTCAAAGTTAATATCCATACGTTTGAACGTGATATGTGAGTGTCTGGAACCGGTAAGAAAGTTTTACTATGGCTTTCAGCCTTATGCGCGTTGATATAATGAAGATTGATCAGACGGGAAAGAAGTGGCACTGAGAACGACTCACCATATAGTAGGGTAACTGTGTAGTAGCTCGTGGGTTGTAGGCCAGGATAACATTCTGATGGGAAAGAGTTCCAGTATCTTTTGATATGTAATGATGAAATACATTCTTCATTGTCCTATCCTCCTTCCCAGTGAACCAGAACCGTCGCTGAACACCACAAGTAATGCATTTTGCAACATCTTGTGCATCTTCATTCGCTGTAATGACATCTCCACGATTCGGGTGAAACAACTTTATCCTTGGAAGGACATTTCTTCTCAGTCCTGTGTCCATAATACTTTTCCCCAGGGCACAGTCATAGAAGTGGTTGAGCCACACTGCGTTGAGTTTGCCAACTTTGACTGAACAAACCTCTAGTTGGAGCGCCCCTGAGCGGTCTTTCTGGGAGAGATTCAGGCCCATCCTCTCAACGTTCCGACGCATGCTCATGAGGCCACAATTTGCGGGTTTGTTGGTAATGCTGGATGGCATGGAGATGGTGAGATGCACATTCACTGTCGAATAATCATAATTATTGAATATAGACTGAAGAAAGAGCCGAGGTACATTAAGATACCTCAAGAATTCTCGAAGTTCGGATCCAAAGGTGGAGAGGGGTTCCCGCGAGTTCTCATTACGTCTCGGTATATCATGAATATACCATAGATTGTCTGCTTGCTTTGTATCGATGTTTCTCATGTTGCAAGACGTAATGACAATCCTAAGGAAGGTTGAGTATTCAAGTAAGAGAACCTGTGGATGGGGATTGTGTGGTAGATAGAAGGTCTTCAAATTTTGGCCATACTTCTGGCTGTGTAGTTGCTGAAGAAGACCTTCAAGATCAGCCCGGCCCGTGTCCCCGAATAATGACCACCCAATCCTTCTTTTCTATCAAATATTCGTTAGTGATTGTGGCTCTTAGCTTGGCATTTGGAACAAAAGGGTTCCGGTAAAGTTTTACCCACCGCTTCCTCCAATTGAGGGTCCAATGTTATATCTCTACCAATAAATATCTACGCATCCAAATCAGGTTAACGTGAGTACTAGCGAGCGAGTTGCATGGTAGTTACCGGGATTTCGTCATAAGTGTGTGAAAAGGGAAGATGCTTATAAAGCTCCTCTTCAGCAATGTGGGAAGACATTATGCACGCGGATTCAAGCTCATCCTTATGTATGATGTCTGGTAAACTAATACAGTTCTTCGTGTGTTTTCTACCCGCAGTGCGGGTCATGCGGATTGCTCCATTTGGGTATGCCATAGAAACTGGTGGCCGTAACACTACCCTTTAAGTTTCATTTTATTAGCTAATTATGAGAAATGTGGGAAATCGGAGTTTATAGTAGTCTTACTCTAACCAGTGACTCATTGTATTTCGCACACTTGCGTTGAAAATAGATGGTAAAAGTTATAAAAGTGTGGCAAAACGCAATCTCATGCCAAAATCATATCTTTGGAGAATGCGGGATAAGTGAGTTCCTGTGTTTGTTGTGACTGGTACTGAGTACCTATTGGTGTTTTTGATGGGACAGAGAACACAACCTTCCTCACAGCTATCACGAAGGGTCCTTAAACACTTGCACATCCCGTCTCTCGTACCTTCTTATATATCTCCTTATATTGCCGCCTCGTAGGTAGACACTGCCCCGGTTGGCATAGATGTCATGTATAATATTATATACTAGCTGCTGCACTCCCCTGATCTGAATCAATAAACTTTCGCGCGATCATCATTCCTTCTTAATATCTGAGAATATTTAAAACAGTACACTACAGCGTACAATCAGTTAATCGATAATAAATTGAGTGAAAAAGAAAAGATGACGTTTCAGAGCTATAGTAGTCTTAAGACTCAAGTACGAACCAAAATTAGTACATAATATATTTATAGGTAGACTTGTTTCGTCAATTGACTGGGGTTGGTGATTTAAGTAGATATTCTTTGACCCCTTTCTGGCACTGACACCGTTACGCACGAGCGATGCAGGACGATGACCAGGACTACCGGTACGATTGCCATATGAATGGCAATGTTGAAGGCTTTCCGCCAGAACCCCAGGCGCCAGGGCCAGCCAAATCTGGGGTATTCTCGTACGACGACAAGAATGGCATACGTGTCGGCAGCTTCTCCCGCGCCTCATTAGGCGACCTGCACTTGCTCTTTCGTAAGAACGCATCACCAGCGCGCCTGACCGCTGCTACCAAGCCGTGGATTGTAGCGCAACTTCGCGTGTACGATATCCCATTTAGGAAGTCAGCAAATGTCGACGAGCTTCGAAGCATGCTTAAGGCCGCCGTGAAAGGTCGGAAGGTGAGTTGGTATCCTTCCCTAGCCACGTGTACGTCAAGGTGAAGGCAGAGGCTTATTAATCCCTTTTGTGAGTATGGATTTAGTGTATCGAAGGAGGCCCTCCCTCAGTTACCCTCGTGGAGAGGCGACTCGCTGCACAATTCGCCCAAAGTTGGAAGGATCACGCTTAGGCTGTTGAGAAGTATAAATTTGACGTGGGTCAGTGCCATAAGCAAAACTTCCCCAAGCTTAATAACATAAGTGTCGAGGCGCGATACGATCTTGATTCTTTCTGTTCGAAATATTTTGTAGAGGACAAGGGCTTGCCAGCCCCAGATAGGACACCCAAGCCCGTTGTTCTCTGGGACTTGAACGACTGGTCCGAGCTGTTGCGTTGTCGTTTGGATGCCATTCCTGGACTGAGTGCAAGGGCCACTTCCTTCCTAACGGTCATAGCATGGGGCCCGGAGCTGAAGAGAGGGGTTGACACCGCCTTCACGATGATTGATAGCCCAGATGTGAACGGCGACCACCTTACCCTCGAGGCATTATTTGACCCAGACCGTTTCCTGGCCAAATATTTCTTCAATGGCTTGCGTGGTGAGCCTGTAAAAGAGCCGCCTCATTCTGAAGTCTTTGGTTCTCTACCGTGAAGGCTTTAAGAAATTGTTGGAAGCTGCCAAAAACACCCCAGAGCTCCTAATTCAACAGACAACCGAGCCCACTTCAGACAATCGCTAGAACCGCAGCGAGACCTGCGTAATTGTCGGCTGGGCGAAGCAAGTGAACTCTCAGATGGAATCATGGAAGTTGAAGATCGCACAGCTCGAAGGGCTATACACCAAGCAGAAAGAGCGTGACAAGGAGAAGGCGATTCTAGCCAAACTGAAGCCACACATAGACTATGCTAGAGCACATCGCTCTCCTTCGTCCAACTCATCTACGCTTAACCGTCTTGTAGGTTCCTGCATTATGCACTGCCGCCGGCTTCAGGATAACTACGGAGCCGAGCTCGGCTCGATGACGCTAGATATCCATCAACCGACGACTACGCATGGTATTGTGGCTGCCTTCGATTTTGGTTTAATGAATGGCACTATGCTAGTCGTTACTTCGGAGGCGTCTCTTGAGCTTCTCCGAGAAGAGCAGGCCGTGCGCTCGTCTGACGAAGAAGAGCCTGCTGACTCCGAATACTTCACCTCCTCGAGCAAGCGCAAAGCGGCAGCATCACGACACACCGGCGCGAAACATTTCAAAAGGCGACTGGGTGGCAGCCATTCCAAAAACCCTGGTCGAATCTACCTTCAAGGGGCCGCCTGCGAGGCCGGCACTGGGAGACTGGTGCTAGACGAGGATCATGAGAGGACTGGTCATTTCGACCTAGATAAATCAGGGTTGACTGCACGGGGCCAATTTTACTACCATGCATATTTTTCCGAGAAGCCTGTGGTATTTACACTTCTCAAGATCGCAGACAAACCTAAAAGGCAACCCGATGAATGGTCGAGCTATTGTGAACGAGAGAGGCGTTGATGATGTGATAAGTTGGGTATACGAGTGTAGCTACTGTAGACGTGGAAACGACTAGACAGCAGGGTCGGAGGATTTACCACAGGTAGTTCATCTAGTAGGAAATATTTGAAAGAATAGTAGGGTTAGTTGGGTAATGTTTAATATAAAAGGTTTGCTATCTGAATTTAGAAACTCATCATTCAACTCGGCGGTATTAGTCTAATACTCGGTAAGCAAAACTATTTTGATTGACGCATATCACGGATATAAATTACTGCCTATTGCATATACGGGCTTCCACTGTACGCATTGAACTCAGAGGAAATTGAGACGCGACTGAATCCTATAAAGCGCGCCAAATACGGTAGCTTTCGTATTGTAACCTACGCATACGTACCCATTTACCAAATGGGCCCAGTTGACACTGTCACACTACCGATGCACGTGAACAGTGAAGCTACAAGGCCGAACGATGCCGAGCCCTGCGAAGAAGAGGAAGCTGAACAACAATTCTAATAGCAGCTTACCGTCGCGGGGCCTGGAGTACTTCTTCGCCAAGCAACGGGATCAAAATGGGACTGCTTCTTCTCTTAACGATGAGAGCGGGATAGCCGGAGATGCAGCAAAAACAGTTCAGGATCATGAGATGACCGACGAGGAGCTGGCTCGGAAGCTCCAGGCCGAGTGGGACCAAGAGGCGGTTGGTGGTGTGTCTACGACGGCACCCGAGGCCGAGGCCGAGGCTGAAGCTTCGAATAGCAAGGAACCCGAAGCTTTGTTGATGCAGCCTCAGAACCTGCAACTTGACACGGACGCGCCTATCCTTGATGGGACACCTTCAGAACCGCTCAAGCGGGAAATGGCTGAAACCTTCAACAAAGGAAAGGCGAAAGGCACCTTATCCCTCCAATCTGTCGTGGCGTCTGTAGACACCGTTTCGGAATCTATACCTTTCGACGAAAGTCCGCTGACCTTTGACCCTGACAAGTATGTCCCGCAACTGCGAGAGCACTGGGCTAATGATAGTGGCGATGCCTCGTATGCACTATTAACGCGCTGTTTCGTGCTCGTGAGCGGGACCTCAAGCCGGATTAAGATCGTTGATACACTGGTAAATTGTCTACGTATCCTCATAAAAGGAGACCCGGATAGCCTCCTCCCTGCGGTACGTCGTAGACATGCCGGAGGCATTCTATATCGACCAAAGGGCTACTCTACTGACTCTTATCCGGCTGTCCACACAAAAGACTAATAACATCTAGGTCTGGTTGTCTACCAATGCCATCTCACCTCCGTACATATCCCTAGAGTTAGGCCTAGGCGGCTCGGCAATCTCTAAAGCGTTACGGCAAGTTTGTGGCCTCGACAACCGCTCCCTGAAGGCAATCTACGACAAGTTCGGAGACGCAGGGGACGTAGCCTTCGAGGCGAAGAAGAAGCAGAGCTTCACGCTGCGTGCCCCCAAACCTCTCACCATTAAAGGCGTATACAACTCCCTCGTCAAAATCGCCAGCGCCCAAGGGCAGGGCAGCGCGGAAGTGAAACAACGGCTTGTAGACCGCCTGCTACAAGACGCACGAGGCGGCGAAGAGAGCAGATATGTCGTGCGAACGCTTTGCCAACACCTGCGGATCGGGGCCGTGAAGACAACGCTGCTAATAGCGCTGTCGCGCGCTTTCCTGCTCTCGCGACCACCTCTGACTTCCCCCGGCCAGGACCACGACACCTACGAGTACCCCCTGCGCTCCGTCGAAGAGCTCCGGCGCCTCAAGAAGGAAGAGCTGGCCGAGGTCTGGGGACGCGGCGAAGAGATCGTCAAGGCGTGCTTCGCGCGACGCCCTAACTACAACGACCTCATCCCCGCCATGGTCGAGGTCGGCGTGTGCCCGGAGCTGCTCGTGCGCTGCGGGCTGGGGCTGCACGTCCCGCTGCGGCCCATGCTCGGCAGCATCACGCGCGACCTGTCCGAGATGCTGACGAAGCTGCAAACGCGCGATTTCGCCTGCGAGTTCAAATACGACGGCCAGCGCGCGCAGCTGCACTGCGACGAGGGCGGGAAGGTCTCCATTTTCTCCCGCCACCTCGAGGTGATGACGGACAAGTACCCCGATCTCGTGGCCCTCGTGCCGCGGATCCGCGGCGAGGGGGTCGGGAGCTTCATCATGGAGGGCGAGGTCGTCGCTGTGGACCAGACAACCGGGGAGCTGAAGAACTTCCAGACGCTGACCAATCGCGCGCGCAAGGACGTGGCGATTGAGAGCATCACTATCGATGTCTGTCTCTTCGCTTTCGATCTGATGTATTTGAATGGCCAGCCGTTGCTTGATCGCCCCTTTCGGGAGCGCAGGAGCTTATTACGTTCCCTTTTCGTCGAGGTCCCGAATCGGTTCACGTGGGTGCGCAGTCTAGACGCTACGTCACAGGATTCAGAGACAGTTCTTGATTTCTTTAAGCAAGCCATAGATCTCAAGTGCGAGGGTATCATGGTCAAGATTCTCGATAACCTGCCGAATCTATCCCTTACAACTTCTTCCATCGATGTAGGAGAGACAAAAGACTTGGCAGACCAGCAGCAAGAGAGCACTGCAAGCCGGGTCGGCCCTAGTAAAGGAAAGTCCAAAGTAAGCCCAGGGGATGCAAAAGAGAATGAAAAGCAACCAACTCCAGCAAAATCTACCCGCCGCAAACCCCTCCTCGCGACATATGAGCCTGACAAGCGCCTCGATTCGTGGCTAAAAGTCAAAAAAGACTACAGCGCCTCTTTCGACACACTCGATCTCGTCCCCGTCGCAGGCTGGCATGGGCAAGGCCGCAAGGCGAAATGGTGGTCACCCATCCTCCTCGCCGTACGCAACGAGGAGACGGGCTCGCTAGAGGCCGTGTGCAAGTGCATGTCAGGCTTCACGGACGCATTCTACAAGGCCAACAGACAGTTTTACGACGACGGGTCCGGTGATACCGATCCCGGGGTGACTACCGGTGAAGAGCAAGCCGGGGACGGGGATGCCGATAGTGAGAGCGGAAGCCTAAGCGAAGGCGACGGTGACGAAGACACTCGAGGCGGGAATAGCCAGAAGTACAAGAACATCCGCAAGACGAAGCCGAGCTTCATCGAGTACGCGGGGCACCCGGACGTCTGGTTCGAGCCGCAGGAGGTCTGGGAGGTGGCGTTCGCCGACATCACGCTCTCGCCGACGTACACGGCTGCCTTGGGCCTCGTGAGCGAGGAGCGCGGCCTGAGCCTGCGGTTCCCGAGGTTTCTGCGCAAGAGGGAGGATAAGGGGATAGAAGAGGCGAGCTCGAACGAGTTCTTGGCGGGCTTGTTCCGCAAGCAGGAGGCGAAGGCGCCTCCGCCACCTGTCAAAGAGGACGGCGAGGAGAATGAAGATGATGAGGCTTAGATGCTGCGTATTGCATGTCAATTTGGCAACCTAACTTTGGTACACTGCGACGTGGCACATCAATACATGGCTTGAATACATCGGATTAGAACGTGATGTTTTCACTAGTTAGATTACGCCTTCCATGCCTTATATACAATACGGCAGCCGTATTTCTCCCCCTTCTTCAGAAGTACCTGGTTCTTCCAATCCTCGACATTGCAGGCGTTCACGAATCTACTCGGCTCAACGCAAAATCCACTCCGCGCGCCACGCGCCGGCACGCCGTCGACGGCGGGTACGTCGATGTACTTGCCGGTGTAGTACTGGAACGCGGGCTCCGTGCTGTGGACCTCGAGGTGGATCTTGGACTCGGGGTGGTGCGCCTTGACGAGGGCGATGAGAGTTTGGCTGCGCGTGTCGATGGGCACGGAGTTGGGCGATGCGCAGGGGTCGACCACGAAGCAGTCGTCGATATCGGGCTCTTGGGCGCCTAGGGTGAATTGCTCATTTGTGGCTACCTTAGCAAATGTCGTAGCCCCGCCTGTCGGGATACCGCCATTGTCGACAGGGAGGTATGAGGGGGTGCAGAGTTGCACCACTGTTCCTTCAATCGAGGGGCCTCCGGTTAGGTTGAAGTATCTAGTTGCGAGCTTGTGGTTAGCTTGCGCCGGTAGTATAGGTTAAAGCTCAGGGGACATACGAGTGGTTTGTCATGTTTATGACGGTCTCGTCAGCACCACCGACAAGCTCAGCCTCATACTCTATACCCAAGACGATAGCCTCATTACCCCCTTCGCTAACCTTCCCCGTGGTGTAAATCACCTTTGCCAAGACCTCGCCAGGGAAGCCCTCATCCCCATCCTCGCTCCGGAGCGTGAACTCGACGCTCTCGCCGCCTTTCAGGTCACCCTCGAGCCCGGGGATGGTCCGGATCCCGATGGGCTTCGGCCCGTCCCATATCCGCTTGCCCCAGCCCGTGATGCCGCCGTGGAGGGTGTTGGAGCCATCGTTTGCCGCCAAAGTGTATGAGTTGCCGCCGTTTACGGAGGCTAGCTTGGCATTCGAGATGCGGTTCGCAATACGGCCGATCGTCTCGCCAAAGTAGGGGCCATTGTGCGACACGTAGAGCTCCTGTGTTGGAAAACCCTGGACGATGTTCACGCCGCCAACTGTGATGGACTGGATTATAGCCCCCAAGGGCAGGAATGATATCTCGTCGGCCATCTCTAGATGCTTAGGTCGCAAATGAGGCGGCTTTGTTTAGATAGATGATTAGTAACAGGTATATACCCGGCGAAGGGGGTGGGTTTGGGTGTAGACAATGCAGATGGGTGGTCAACGAGTAAGATGGGAGGTGGAATAGATAGAATGCCCGGAATAGCACTTTTAATTAAACAACCTCACAGACAAGATACAATCTAGGGATTGGAAGGTTGCATTCAGGCTATATTATACAAACCTGTGGGGGGGGGAGCTCAGTATACTATAGCGAGGTGACCTAAGGTAGGTTAGTATAGCATCTTATACCTATGGCTAGTCTGCCTAGGGGATATAGATGTTGCCTTTGCTTGTTCTTTGATTGATGGTGGGGTAAATTGGCGGGGTAAAAAGCTGAAGACCTCGAGTTGGAGAGAAGCTCTGCCGCACCAATGATGACGTCGAATTGAATCACGAGACGGCCCGATCGAGCAAACAGTCTATTTTGGCCAGACTTACTGCATAGAGTATACATGGGCACTTACCTAACAGTCCGCACCTTCGCATAAATAGGTTCAGGCATCATGTACTCATGTTTGTTTTGAGTTTCAGTCTGTGTACAGAGTACCACGAAATGTGCCAAAGAGATGGCATGTGGGGACATTGATTGGATGTTAATGCACACCTAGATTCTAGAAAGATTAGGTACTTACATAGCACCTTAAGCCCTTAAGCACCAAGGTCGTCACATGTATGTATCTAATGTACTCCATCGCATTTAGGTTATTATCTAATGGTCTTAAGAAAACATCTTGAAGTCGCAGCGACATGTAATTCTATAGTCGGGTAGGGAATCTGTTCACTTGAGCTAAATCAACTTAAGGAAGGACAAGCTAGTAATTTACGTACTATGTACATTTATTGACTGTACATGGCTGCTGCTTGTCTGCTGCACGTGCCCCTCTACCTAAATCAAGCTTAGTTAGATAGCTGTACCTGCCTCGGCGATTCTTAACTAGTGCTATAGATAGATATAGAGCAGCATGAAAGAGACGGAAGGCCCAACTACGCCTTTGATATATATGGGAATCTGCATGCAGACCGGAGACTTCAATTTCGGGTTGATTCCGTTAATTTGGAGTTATTACCTACATACATACAGGGCACCAACCAGGTCTCATGGTACAAACTTGGCCTGGTTGATTCACGCAAAACCCACACAGCAGTTTACAACATACATCTTCGTATCATCTTCTCCTGCACTAACTACTTAGATACACCCTGCACCACTGCGTACAGCACTATACCAACTTACACAAAGCAGCCGCCTCCCTCGCTCGACCGACCCACACATGGTCACCAAATTCCCTGTTCTTCTGCCACGTCTCAATGATACTTGCTGTACTACAGACAGGCTGCCACTCACGGCAACTTAGTCTAACAGGTTGACCATCCTGGACTTAACTAAGCACTTCATCTCCTCATTTTATATATTTTTCCTTGGCCCCCAGATTTCATTTCCAACGCAATAACCATCGGTAACAATATGGCTGAGTCAAACTCCCCGCCCACCGCCACGCCGAAGCGGAAGCGGGATGACCTGATTGCCGAGCTGCGCCTCAGTACCTCACCCTGCCCTCGCTACGATGCCAAGTCTGTTTTTACGTTCCAACCGCCGAATCTTCAGCCGATCATCCGATCGAGTGACATAACCGAAGATGGGAACAGTAGCCCGCGATCCAGGGTTGCTCAGAAATTCAGGGACCTGGCGATCGAAGAGAGCGGTGAGGGTCCAGGCGGTATTACCGCCACCGGCAGCGCGCCCGAAAGCGGGGGCGGGGCAGCTGCGCCTGCGCCTGCGAGGACCCTTCGCTGGATCGGGAACGAGGCATTAGCCGCACCTGACATCGCCAGATTTGACTTCGATGCTGGCATCACAGACATGCAGTTAGATCTCGACGGCGATGATGATGCTGCCACCGCTCGTAAACGCGCCAAGACTACCGAGTTCGAAATATCTAACCCCGAACCTACAACGAACAGCCTAACTGGGGAAATAAGCGACTTTACAGTTCCGACTCTCTCTACTGACGACCGAATACACGATCCGTTGTCGGTATCTCCATCGATTAGTCGTTTCGCCGATTCAAAATCTCGTGGACGTAAACGGGTAGGGACGCCCCCGTTATCTTCAAGGCGAAAGGGGAATGCTCAATCTCAGTCGGCAAAAGAAGACAACGAAGAAGAGCCTATCATCACTGATCCTGTTCGTGCGGCACTTACTTGGCGCGACGATGAGATCACCATCTACGATCCAGAGGATAAGGATGACGACGGAACGGGTATCAACGGCATTGGATTTAAGCCTACTGCTGCCGTAGCCTACCACCGTGCGCAAAAGCGGCGTCAACAGCTCGCCGAGTACAAGAAGCGCGAAGAGAGCGAAGCCAGGGCTAGGAGGAATCAACGACGAAGAGAGCAATTGGGTGGAGGAGCCGAGATGGCCAGAAAACACTCGATTGCACGGGTGCATTTCTCTGAAGCTCCACCAACTACCGTCATGACAACGTAAACCCCCGGTCACTCACTTATCTCTTCATTTTATTATCTCGGCAGCCTGCTCTGTGCACCTTCCGCTGAGTTCCTTTTAACTTTGGAACTGTTAACTTGTTAACAACAATGCCGAGGGGGAAGCAAGTTTGCTGATCGATGACACAGCTATCCAACGCGTCAACTCGGGCGCTTGTATAGATCGAAATTTCCATCCTTTCGAAGCATGTTGAATCAGGCGTTAGTGCGATGGTATTAGGGAACGAGTATCTGGCGTTTCGGAAACTAATCACACGGAAGGGCTCACTTCCACATTAACTTTTGGCTTTGGCTCAGGAGGCTCCAGCCTTATTTTACATTTATTTTTGACAGGTCTATGGGATATAGTTTGGTCCAGCCGGTATTCGTGGGGAGACAAGGCTAATAAAGCCAATGGCGTTTTACAGGGGTTGCAACAACGCATGCGTTTAGGCATTCGTAGGTGGTAGGTGGTAGATGGTAGGGCAGTATCGGTATACCGACAACCTCGAAGCAAGCTTAAATAGCTTCTTGTAAAGTGGGCTTGTTCCTGCAAAACATTACCAAAATTTATACCAGCTTTTTGAGGCGTGCAGGGCCTTATCCTCCGCCTCTCGTTTTAACCGTGCAGCTTCTGCTGCCTGTGCCATCTTTTCAGCCTGCTTCCGATCAATGACTTCGACGACTCGTGCAATCCCGGCCCGCTCCTCGCGCCTTCGCGACTGGCAAAACTCCCATTGTAGGATGCTGCCAATAATGAAGGCCCCAAAGGCCCAATTCGCTGCTTTCGCTGGACCGGGCGCTGTTCCGGAGCAAGTGATATCAGCCCACCATAATTTATTTGTAGAAACGCTGTCTAGATCTCTCTATAATTGAACATACCTCCGACAGTATACCGTACTACTCCTACAGCTGCCCCAGTCCCTATGCCTGTCAAGAAACCGTCCCTCGCACACGGTATCTGGTGTACCTTGAAGAAATCCTCATATTTGATCGACTGCACTCCGTCTCTGAGTGTTGGCCTTGAGGGCCTGCTTGGTTGCCCCTCCGAGGGACTGGTGGGATGGCCGCTTTCGGGCGTTGCCGGGCTATGGAATATTTCGTAGATCTGTGGCTGCTTGACGTGGTCTGGGGGCTCGGTGGCGCCTGGCGGAGGCCCGCGGAGCTTCGGGGGGGTGTTGTCGTCTTGCGCCATAGCTTGCGGTAATCAGTCGAGATGGAAATCGTGAAGCTGGACTATGACGATTAGGTACCTAGGTAGGTACCAGGTTTTACCAAATGCCAAGCTGCAAGCAAATTAGGTCTAGTGCATTCGCCGCTTTTGCTCAGGCTCGGTTCAGCCAAGTATCAGGCATGCTCGTACCAGTCTAGGTGCGTATATCGTACCAGTTCCTGGCCTGAGCACGTACTATTAAGTCTCTTTAGAATCTATGTGCTGTGATCAGGACTGTAGAATTGTGATTGTACCGTTTTTTTAATGGCAGGCTGATTGATTGATTTATTCTCTATTGTGTAAGTAGAACACTGTGTGTTATTAATACATTTATTTTGATGGGCATGTGGTGTAATGGTAGCAACCGGGATCTCATTACATGGCAACCGGGATGTCGGTTCGAATCCGACCATGTCCAAATATTTTCTAGATTTCCTTTTTAGGTCAATTCTGCATGGGGACAGAGGCCGGTTCCGATTTCCCGCCAAATCTTCTCCGGCTTCCATGTATCTGTTCACTTTGGACTTACCCTACTAGAATTCCGATTTACGATAAACTTAAACTATGACTTGAACCGTTTTTATTTCTGCTACTGTCCTACGGTCCGGTCTAGCGCAAGCGGGCTTGGCTATGCTCAGCTTCGCTTAGTTCTGGCTCAGGCTACGCGCAGGTTAAAAGCGGCGTGGCTCAGGTTAGATTCCATTCCGATTCGGGATGGTAAAACCTATCTAAGAGCTACTACAATTGATTCTATGATGCGGATACCTAGGTACTTCCTGTATGTGCATGTATCGGGGTATATGCATATAGCATATAGAGTTAACATCCCTGGCCAACTCGCACGTAAAATGTGGGTCCGCAGTGAATGCGCGTTGAGCTGCATTCGCGTCGCGCGGCGTCGCGCGTTTT
Source organism: Hypoxylon argillaceum (assembly GCA_022495175.1). Lineage (NCBI taxonomy): Eukaryota > Fungi > Ascomycota > Sordariomycetes > Xylariales > Hypoxylaceae > Hypoxylon > Hypoxylon argillaceum. Next base: position 15,704 of record MU378348.1, on the reverse strand, counting down.
GTAAGTGGATTGCCCTATTTAGCAACCCTCAATTGATTCTAGGACAGACTTACTGAACAAGTCACAACTAACGTCTTTTTTCTTCAACATACCTAATAACCACGCTCGGAGATACCCGTATTGTGTTCCGTTGTTTTTTTCTGACCCTCTCTAATTTGCCAATGCTGTTTACGAGTCGACGGATTTAGCCCTCGAGTCTTCAACTTGTCTTTCCATAAGGGGACTCGGCTTCCTCACCCCTCACCAGGACACCTCCCCCCGACTCGAGAAGCACAATGCCCAACACATCGCTCCGCCGGCCCCAAAAGGGCTACGTTCGTCGCGGGGGTAAGAGCGCCTACCATGGCGGCTCACGCACAAGAACCTTCGCTGCCTCTACACGTACAGAGGGCACAGCAGCCGACGAAAAAGCCGAACGGGCACTCCTCACCACACAAATCGACGAATCCATGGGTTTCGCCCGATACGAAGCAGGCCGTGCACGCGAAGGGTGGCTAGTCAATGTACAGCCAACGACTATAGGGCTGGACGACGATCGTGTACCTGGCGGACGAGCAGCTCTCGACTGCTACTTCATCGAGCAAGACGGACAGACTTTTAAGGCCACTGTTGAATATGAGCCATACTTTCTGGTTGCTGTCCGCAAGGGCCGCGAGAGTGAGGTCGAGGAATGGCTCAAGCGCGTGCCCGGTGGTGGTGTTGTGCGTACTGTGAAACGGGTCGAGAAAGAGGATCTTTCTATGCCGAATCACTTGCTCGGTTATCGGCGCACATTCCTTCAATTGCGGTTTGCGAACGTTTCAGATTTGTTATCCGCCAGAAGGGACATATCACCCATTGCGGAGAAGAACCGAAAGGCGATGGGGACGGTGGATGTATATGCCGAGGTCGCTGCGTAAGTTTCTCCTTGAATATCGTTGAAGATAAGATGCCGCAGGAGCGAATCGACGACAATTGACAACTGACATTCGTATAGCGAACAAGCCGGCTTTGACCTCTTTGATGATTCACGAGACGACGATAGACGACATAATACCTCCTTTTCAGATGCTAGCGATTACATTGTCGATATTAGAGAATTTGATGTTCCATACCATGTACGAGTAATGATTGATATGAGTAAGTGCCACAACTATTCACTCTCTATCTTGAAGCTAACGCCGGTCTAGATATTCGAGTAGGCAAATGGTATTTCGTAGAGGCGAGACATGGAATCACCACCATAACCCTCAACGAGGACCGTTTAGTCCAAGCAGACCCTGTTATCATGGCCTTCGATATCGAGACAACTAAGCTCCCGCTCAAGTTCCCTGATGCCGCGATAGACCAGATTATGATGATATCATACATGATAGATGGCCAGGGTTTTCTCATCACCAACCGGGAGATTGTGTCCGAAGATATTGCCGACTTCGAATACACCCCAAGACCCGAATATCCTGGCCAATTCATGATTTTTAATGAGCCTGACGAGAAAGCACTCATCGAAAGATTCTTTTTACATGTCAAGGAAGCAAGACCAACCGTCATCGCTACCTACAACGGAGACTTCTTCGATTGGCCCTTCGTCGAAGCGCGAGCAAGCATCAATGGTATTGATATGTACCGTGAGATAGGATGGAGAAAGGATACCGAAGACATTTACAAATGTACATATGGCGTTCACATGGATTGCTTTGCCTGGGTCAATCGAGATTCCTATCTACCACAGGGAAGCCGAGGCTTGAAAGCCGTCACTGTCGCCAAACTAGGGTACGACCCAGACGAACTCGATCCGGAATTGATGACCCCATACGCAAGCGAGAGACCGCAAACTCTTGCAGAGTATTCCGTTTCAGATGCTGTGGCTACGTATTACCTGTACATGAAGTACATACATCCGTTCATCTTCTCGTTATGTACCATCTTGCCGCTGGGAGGCGACGATGTATTACGAAAAGGAACGGGTACCCTATGTGAGATGTTGCTAATGGTTCAAGCATATCAAGGCGAGATTGTGCTACCAAACAAACACGTGTCTCCAAAAGAATCATTTTGGGATGGTCACCTGCTCGATGCAGAAACCTATGTTGGCGGTCACGTCGAAAGTATTGAAGCAGGTGTTTTTCGCGCCGATATTCCGGTAAATTTTGCAGTGGATACTGGTGCCGTCGACGAGCTTCTGCGCGATCTTGACGCAGCCCTCAAATTTTCAATTGAAGTTGAAGAGAAGAAATCGATGGATGATGTCACCAACTATGACGAGATCAGGGCTCAAATTGCTGCACGGCTCAACCAACTAAAGGAAACCCCAAACCGAAACGAACGGCCGCTGATTTACCATCTAGATGTCGCATCTATGTACCCCAATATTATGACGACAAATAGACTTCAGCCAGATTCTATGATCCAGGAATCTGATTGCGCGGCTTGCGACTTCAATAGACCTGGAAAAACATGTGACCGGAGGCTTCCTTGGGCCTGGAGAGGAGAATATCTTCCAGCTAAACGGGACGAGTACAATATGATTCGACATGCGCTAGAGAACGAGAAATTTCCCAGTAAATGGCCGAACGGGCCAATGAGGACATTTCAAGATTTAACAGAGGATGAACGAGCTGCACTCATCCGGAAACGATTGACCACATACAGTCAGAAGGTATACCATAAGATCCGCGATCAAACCACTATTGTTCGAGAGGCTGTCATATGCCAGCGCGAGAATCCCTTTTACATCGATACAGTACGTGACTTTCGAGATCGTCGGTACGATTACAAGGGTCAGGCGAAAGTATGGAAGGGGAAAACGGACGCACTCAAGTCGTCTGGCGCTACCGCCCAGGAGGTCGATAATGCAAAGAAAATGATTGTTCTATACGATTCCTTGCAACTTGCCCATAAGGTCATTCTGAACTCATTCTATGGCTATGTCATGCGGAAAGGTTCGAGGTGGTACTCTATGGAGATGGCTGGTGTGACTTGCTTGACAGGCGCAACGATCATTCAGTTGGCTAGGTCATTAGTTGAGAGACTTGGACGTCCTCTTGAACTAGATACTGATGGTATTTGGTGCATGTTGCCAGCCACGTTCCCGGAGAATTTTGCGTTCAAGCTCAAGAACGGCAAGAAACTCGCGATCTCCTACCCTTGCGTCATGTTGAACCATTTGGTGCACGCAAAGTTCACCAACCACCAGTACCAAACACTAGTGGACAAGCAGACGTTCAAATATGAAACCACCAGTGACAATTCTATTTTCTTCGAAGTTGACGGGCCATACAAAGCCATGGTCCTCCCCACATCTAAAGAGGAAGATAAGAATTTGAAGAAGCGGTACGCTGTTTTCAACGACGACGGGACCCTGGCAGAGCTGAAGGGGTTCGAAGTTAAGCGAAGAGGTGAGCTAAAGCTCATCAAGATTTTCCAACAGCAAATTTTCAAGTTTTTCTTGGAAGGCAGCACGTTAACTGAGTGTTACGCTGCTGTGGCAAAGGTTGCAAACAAATGGCTAGATGTCCTATACAGTAAGGGGTCAACCCTAGCTGATGAGGAGTTTATAGACCTCATCTGTGAAAATCGAAGCATGAGTAAGACGCTTGAAGAATATGGCAGTCAGAAATCGACTTCGATTACCACCGCTAAGCGTCTGGCTGAATTCCTAGGAGCTCAGATGGTTAAAGACAAGGGCTTGAACTGCAAGTACATTATCTGCGCCAGACCTCGCAATGCTCCGGTCACCGAACGAGCCGTACCAGTAGCTATCTTCTCCGCTGATCCCGAAGTTAAGCGGAGGTTTCTCACAAAGTGGTTGAAAGAGGAACCCTCCAACATGGATCCACGGGCGCTGCTTGACTGGGATTACTACCTTGATCGTCTTGGATCCGTTATCCAAAAGCTAATCACCATTCCGGCAGCTTTACAGAAAGTTCGCAATCCCGTACCACGTGTCGTGCACCCAGATTGGCTTCAAAGGAGGATCAATATTAAGGACGACAAGATGAAACAGAAGAAGCTCACGGATCTGTTCACAAAGGAGCCTCTAGGTGATATAACAAATCTCAAAGGCCCTAGACTAGATGATCTAGAAGATTATGGGGCAAAACTGCTCAAGCCCAAGAGCACGACTGCTGTTATAAATGCTTCGCAAACAGCCCTCGCATCCAAGCGCAAATCCCCTGAGCCAGAAAGGGAAAATCAAGATCCCTTTGCAGCTCTTCCAAAGGTGATGCCAGATCCATCCGAAGATTACCCAGCTTTCTTAGAGTATCAGAAGAAGAAGTGGAAAATCCAGAAGCAAGCGCGGATCCGTCGCCGACACCTCTTCGGAGATCGACGCGGTAATGTTGGTAGTAATATCCAGCAGACGTTCCGCAATCAAGCTGAAGTCACCTTCAGAAACACTTGGCAACTTCTACAGCTTCGAACAACAGACAATCCCGGAATAGTGACGGCATTCGTGCTAATTGATGCAAGGATGCATGCGCTCAAGATCAAGGTTACGCGTCAAATCTTCCTCAACCTAAAAGGGAAAGACCTTCCCGACATAGACGTTGAAGGCTGTGATGTTGAACAAGTTACACATACTCTTCCTAACGGGCACCCCTCAGCCCATCTCTTCAAGATCACTGTTCCGGAAGATGTATATTTTGCCGAAGCTGATAAGTTTTCCTTGCTGTTCAATCATCCTAGCGTCGAAGGAGTGTATGAGAAGCAAGTTCCTCTAGACATGCGGGCCGTTCTCCAACTAGGCAATATTTGCACAATTGATGAGAGCCAGCCTGGTGTTTTGGGTAAGGGACTAGAAGAGGGATTTGACCTGTCTGGGTTGATGCGGCCGCTCAAGCCAAAAGCATACCTCGAGTCAAATCCTCTTGCTTATGTGTACATATCGCATATCACAGCAGGAGAGCGTCAGATATTTGGTCTTTTCTCCTCGACCAGCGATCAAGCACACATACTTATTCTACAGAAGAGCAAAGACGCTAACTCAGAGCTGCCGAATGTCACCAAACTTTACAGCGAAATGCGCACGCGAAGATTGCAGGAAGACCAAGACAGCAATTGGCAGGAATGCTTCGAGTATCAAGAGAAGCTAACTTTCACAGTCAGACAAGTAACGACCCGAAGGAAAGCTCACTTGGAAATCGGTGACCTTGTCAAGAAGATGAAGAAAGATGAGTCTAAGCCAATGATGCTCGTTATTCAGTCCTCCCAACGCAACCTACTCGTCCACGATGTTCCCATCCTCGCAGACTTTCCGATTCTCCCCTTACGATATGACCAGGCAGACAGCGCTCTCCCGCCTCTCGGCTGGCAATCCGTTATTGCCAAGCGACTCGTCTCGCATTATTTAAGTCTAGGTTCTTGGATACTACACCTCACAGCTCTTGCAAGATATGGTGATATACCCCTTTGCAATTTAGAGCGAGATGATCCTAGGTTCCTCATTGATGTTGCCTATGCTAGACGACTGCAAATGAACAATGTTGTTCTATGGTGGTCACCCGGATCAAGACCAGATCATGCTGGTTACGAACAAGATGATGTTTCCGGCCCTCTTGATACCGTCGCAATGCCATCGGTTAATAACCCTGGCACTTATGCATCAGTCTGCATTGACCTTGAAGTCCGTAACCTTGCAATCAACACGATTCTCACTTCATCACTCATCAACGAACTCGAGGGCGCCGATTCTATCGCATTCAACCCAGCTTCAGATTCCGCCCCATCAGATGGTTCCGAGATGCTCCACTCAGAGTCCGCATTTGCCAATGCCGGCGTTCTGGTTCTTCGAGAGATGGTCAAGTCCTGGTGGGCCGAAGCCTGCAAAGGTAGTCCCATGGCAGATATTCTCGTACAACATCTAGTCCGCTGGGTGGAATCTCCAGACTCGTTTATGTACGACCGCGCTCTACATAACTATGTGCGGATGATGAGTCGCAAGGCCCTCCTTCAACTAATGGCAGATTTCCGCCGGGTTGGGTCGCAGGTCGTGTTTGCTAACTCGAACCGATTACTCCTACAAACGACTAAGTCGGAGGTAGGAAATGCTTACGCGTACAGTCAATATATTATCAAGAGCATCAAGAGTAAACCTCTCTTCCATTTCATCGATCTAGAGATTAAGGAATACTGGGACTATCTAGTCTGGTATGATGAGTTCAATTATGGCGGCAAAGCCTGCCAGGAAGTCGTCGAGGCCCAGGAGCAGAACCTCGAGACCATCATGTGCTGGCAGATCAAAACGTTTTTGCCACTCCGGCTCCAGGACACATTCCAGCACTGGGTCGTTGAGTTCATCCATCTCATGCATGGCATCAAACACCCGCACAACGGAGATCCCGACTGCACACCGCGAGTCACACAACTCCCTTTTCGTAGTCTCACACAGACCACCGAAGTTGACGACAAGGATAAGCCTCAGATCATACTTACTAAGACATTTGAGCGTCCACTCAAGAAAGAAATCCAGTCCCTTATATCGACACAAGCTCGTGAGCTCTTGCACCCGGAACTCGCATCTGACTGGTCGTTCCCCTTGCTTCCCGGCAACAGCGGAAGTCACAACCCTCACCCTCGTCTAAAGCACTTACAGTCGCAAGCACAAAGACGCGGCACCGAGAACGCCGTTCTTGAGCTCGTGAAATCCCTCATGCAAGTACTCTCCCTCGACAAAAACATCACGACCGAGGCGCGTCTTCTACGCCGTGACCTCCTAGCGCTCTTCGACGTCCGCGAGTTCAGTCGTGACGGCACATTCGCGAACCCGAGCGCCTCGCTCAAGCTCCCACAGTGGAGCTGCACCGAGTGCACGCTCGCGCGGGATTGGGACCTGTGCCGCGACGAGAGCCTGCTGCCCGACCTTTCCGCCATCTCTACCTCCCTCACCCCAGGGGCCACCTCCGAAGGGGAGGTCCGGAAAGCCGCAGCGGCGAAACCGTGGAACTGCACCTTCTGTGACGCCGAGTTCAGCAAGCTGCGCATCGAGGAGCGGCTCCTCGCTGACGTGAACTCGTGGATCGTCGAGTGGACCACGCAGGACGTCAAGTGCGAGCGGTGCGGAAATGTCAGGCTCAACGACTTCATGGAACATTGCACGTGCTCGGGCCCGTGGGTCGAGAGCGTCAAGAGAGAGGATCTGGTGAGGAAATTGGGCGTCTACACCGGCGTTGCCGAGTGGTTCGGTCTGAAGATGTTGGCTGCGCTTGTTGAAGAGGTGTTGGAAAGCCTATAAGATCTAAGACCGCTTCAGTATTGGGGGGAACACGCTGGAGGAAAGTAGACGGGTGTTAGTTATTCATCCCTTTTGCGGATTTGGAGATTAGGCATTGCATACGGTTGGGACGCCTTATAATGGTTTCTTCGGCGGCGTCGGCGGCTATCTGAGTAGTTTATATCCAGTACCCTATGCGTACATGTATGCATTTTGCATTCGCAGTTTAATATTGAGAAATGTGTCCCCTCATAGGATTTTAGCGCATTGATAGTCCGGCCATCTTGTGACGGCTTTACAAGTTCCTTCCTTGTTAAATTGATGGTAGATAGGCACCTTACGTGCCCCTTACTAAATGGTAAGTGATACCCAGGGACATCAGCTGAATCCATCATATTACTTCATCTAGTACCTCCCTTGAACAAAAACAATATTTATTATATCGGCAGTCACGCAGTCCTACCTACAATTATTACTGCTCTTGTTATGATATTCTAATTTACTCCTCCATTCCATCAGAGCAGCCTTCTTCTATCATCAATACACAACCCAGCCTTTCTACCGGTGCCGACAATAGTCACCTCTGATAATTTCTACACCACTTGGCATTTTAGCTATCACTATTACCTTCAACCATCACACAGCCTTCACATTTTCACCATGTCACGCCGGAATCACATCAGACCGAATGTGGCTCTCACCGACTTCACGTGGCAGGGCGACCCGTTGCCAAGGCCACCCAATTCTCATGAAGAATGCCAGACCGATGAGGAAGCTACTGCATTCTTAATTCAGAAACTCCTACTATGCAGTGATCCCCATTCACGATTGTTGCTCGAAGAAACCCAGACTGTTCGCCGACTCTGTCAACTAGAGAAAATTCTAAGATGGAGATTTGTTCCAGCATGGATATCTCACCCCACACTTACTAATAATCTTAGAATTACAACCGCGATTGCATACTACTTATTGGCCGGAATTGAGGCCCCAGTCACATGCAATAGGTGCGCGGAACAGGACGTATTTGGGCCAGGTGAAAAGTGTGTTGTCGTAGACAACAGGTTCCTAGGCGCTTGTACAAACTGCTACTACTCTGGTGTCGGTAAGAGGTGCTCTATCCGAATGGCCGAGGAGGAACGCGTGATGGAAGCGTACTGGAGGAGGGTGGCGCAGAGAGCCTCTATGCCACAGCCTGAAGAATGAGGTTCTATACTTTAGCAACATGTCGATGATCGTACCCACCGCCGATCGCCCGATCAGAAGCAACTTTTGAGTCCGTGACGGTCACGACAGATTAATGATAAGGAAAAGAAAATGAATAGTACATGTTCAGTACCTTAGCGAGATTGTAGTAGGTAAGACTCTCGAAGAACAACTGAGAGCCATATCACTAACTTCGGGAAGCCATAATAGGACACGATAGGATTTATGTCATCTGATACGAGAGAAACAGAAAAAATCATGAGCCCGCCAACTCCTATCACAGAAAGGTTACTTTCATATCCTCTAGAGAAGAGCGTATGTGTATGTACCGATTGAAGCGCGAGAACGAGATGAACCCGAGTGGTATTGGAACTCGGTTTATTCAGTAGTTGCAGGATAGCGTTGGGACTCATAGGCCTTAATCATAAAGCGTCACTTGTCTTCCGGGACAGTTATTAATAATCATAAGCCACTAAAAAGAAGTTGAAGAGTTCCCACTCACAGTATAATGCCCGCTGTGATCAATCATAGAGTCAGAGAACTTCTTAGGGTGGCTTGCCACCTACCAATGCCCTAAATATTCACATCTTCTTACACGTTGCAACCTTCCACAACCTTGGTAAATCGCTCGAAGGGGTGAGGTCCATTTCCCTTCCGTTTTCTTCATCCTGAATATCGGTTTACAATATGTGGGATAGTTAGTCACTAAACTGCCAGTATTGAATTCATGGTACTTCCCGACCGTGGTATCGCGGAGTTACGGTAGTTTTATCACGGAATTTACAAGTTAAGCAAATTTAGGAGTATATTCTTTAGTTAGCTGCGTGTTAGAAATTACGGGTAAGTAACTCTTACCAGCATTGACATACCGAATCGAAGGTGGTGCAGCCAAATTAGGTAGTCGCATAGTGTTTGATGTCTACAGGCTTTAGATTTAGTTGCCAAGTATTGTTGACTTTATGTACCGGTATAGTTATATGCCCTTGTTATGTAGCTAGCACTTGAATCACAAAATGGCTGTCTACCTAAAATACTTACTTAACCATAGCCAAGTATTACGTGTGAGGATTAAGTTATCTACCCATTTATAACATCACATACCTCAGTATCCATGCAGCCATTTACTATATGGTTTGCGATTTCGGTCTATAACTTCGATGTTAATACTAACGGAGTCCGAACAACCAATTATCCAAGCCATCGGTCGTCAAAAGATAAGCGAACAGACAAGCATTATAAACCATCATGGCCAAGAGTTATAGTACGGGCAAGCATGAAGTCCTTTAGGAACGTTGCCAAGGTGCCAAGGGATACACGTATGCGTATTTCGCATTGATTTCCACGCGAGCAAAGCTTACGTAGCTACTAGCGATCATTCAAGTACATTTGGATCTAGGAATTGACATATATTTCATTCTTTATTGTTGAAATACTCTTCTACTGAAAAGAATTCGTCCAGTCAAAATCTTTTTCATCAATTAATATAAGATTGCCGTTACTTTAAGCATGGAACTAGTGTAAAGCTTGCAGTCAGGTATGCTGAGACACGTCTGCGGATTACAGCCATGCCTACATAAGGATTAAGTTTCTTCCGGTGTGCAACTACGTTAGTAACAAGTTCGAGGACATAGAGGTAGATCTGGCCCCTTTCAATTTACGCGAGATATTTCTGATCTGACATTTATCTCTAGTCATCAGAATGAGAATTTCAAAATTCCATGAATTCAACTCTTCTCGTACTCGTATATCTCCTCCTGCAATTCCAGCGCTATAAACCAGACTACGTCTCTATCCCCAACCATCAATGCAACATCGGGGCCAACTCCTCACATTTCCCGTTAGCATCATACACAAGAGTACCTGAGTTTACAAGATGTCTAGAACCAGTAGGTGCAGCCAACAACATAAGTAAATGATCCAGTGCTAGGGGTGTTGTCCCGGACATCCTGCTGTCCAGCATTGCAAGTGTTGGCCCAAAGGGTGTGGAAACCAGAGCAGTCCGTGTGAGTCCAAGTCACGAAAGCAGAGTTCGTGCTGTAGAACACCTCGATCCACTCAGTATCTACCCCTCGGGTTAGCGATAGTATTACCCCTGAGCCAACTGATATCCATAGTCATATTAATTGAAAGGGTTGGGTAATATACTCACAAGGAGCATACTGGCAAGCATTGGCATTGTAGTTAAGCTCGAACTGGGTGCATTTGTCGTCCTTTCCGCAGTGCTGGAGCTTGAGGTAGGCTGCGAACTGGCGCTCGGCGACAGAGGAGACCTGGCGGGCGTTGACCTTCCACTCCTCGCTAGCACCGCTGAATCGCTTGACAAACAGCCGGGCGCTCTCGGCGGCGTTGTATTGGTTATTGGTGATGATGCGAGGAAGCTGAACGTCGTAGAGGTTGCCTGCTGCGTCCGTCTTCTGGAAACTAGTGGCCCACATCGCATCCACGTCTGTAAAGTTGGGCGAGCGGATACCAAGCGTGGCACTCACTGCGTGAACTTCAGGGGCGCGTGCCACCAGAGGGTTGACCGTGAGGGCATTGCCAGAAGAGGCGAGGAAAACAAGACCGACGGGTAGAAGGTTGAACATAGCGTCCGAGTATGGCAATACTTGATAGGGGGATTTGTGTGTGAAGAATGAGGTGCCTTCTAGAAAACGAGGTGACGAGGACTTACCACGTCCTTATATACTCGAGAAGTCTCTGATCCAAGTCCATCTTCCAGACAAGCCGGTACTTCACTCAAGCTAGCGCTTCATCTCAAGCGAGGTGTCGAATTCGAAATCGCGACGAAGGTAAACATGGAGTTGTATTCGCCCGTCCATGATGTGTAAGACAACACGTTGTTTCCCCATGAGCAGGTCTAGATCTGTCCGGGTCTCACCGCAAACCCCCCATCTGCTGTATTACAGCCGCCTCCAACTCAAGTAATACACCTTCCAGGCTCTAATCACGATCCACACGCTGAAACTAGGGTGGTTCTATACTGTGATACAGATGCTGTATGCCCCTTTTCTTGAATATTTTTATCGTGTTAAGTGTCGACAGTCGAAATGGCTAAAAACTAGAAGTAAAACCAACATCGACAATCTGGAATATCTTAAAAAAATAATGTGGTATCGTAGCTACATAGAAGACATGTTCTCTATAGAAACCTAGATGCATATAAATGTTGTTGAATATGCCAGTGGTGGTTAACTGTGATAGGCCGGTGGTCTTGGGGTCAGCTGGATACTGCTTAGTGTTGTCGTTGTAGACGACCTACCTATTCCCAGCAATAATTAGCGAGAGCAGCACAACTCGAACGACATAAGTCTTGGCCATAAATTTCCATGACCACAAGGTAATGAATGCATCTTAATTGGGCGAAACACGGGGCCGACCACAAGATCTCGCAAAGTAACTCAGCCTATTCTGCTGTGCCGTCACTGGGTCGATCGATTTACGCCAAGATCAAGTCCTATCTAGGAAAGGAATTTAACAAGATCCATATCGTGACTCGGTCACAACAACTTGGCGTAAATATACGTACGGAAAATAGATTCATTTAGAGCAATTACATAGGCCCCAAACACGAAACTGCAATGAATTGAGATAGAATTTGAGATGGGTCTATCTCTATCGCTTCGACCCGAAAGAACCTTACTCGGATAATTTGTCACCGATCTTAGCTCCGGGGACCGGGCCTTGTATTACACGGGCCGCCATCCGGGGTATGAGAACTAGCGGGAGCCGATTTTGCTGGGAAGTCTAAAAGGACCAAGGTATGCACGAAGTCACTTGTACAATAACGACAGTCATATTTGTATTAACTATCAACAGCTAAAATAGTTTTCTAATATCTTCACACTTCGTGCTAGGAGTAATATGCTACGTATCTAGTGCGCTTGCTGTGCGCGAGTGCATTCATCCAAGTGCTTATTTACGTTACGCGTGCCGGTAGCCGGATCCTCCAGCTTGGCAGGGGCTTAAACCCCTAATTTGGCGTCACGAGGGTACTTACTCAAAGGTCCTAGATTTGGAGGAGCTAATATTGCAAGCTAGGCGTGACTTAACTAGGTTTTGAATATAGTAGCGATAATAGCTTCTAGAGGCACACCCATCAATCTTCTATTTCTAGAGCATTATTACTAAGTATATACCCTGTGGTTAAACCTCTTTGACAGGACCCTTGAAATGGAATCTCGCCACAAATTCGTCGCCACAAAGGCAGACTACATACGATTAGATATGAAGTATACAGGGAACCATTAGAAAGCGATAGGAATGCCTCTAGTACGACGGCAGACCCAAGAACGATTAGGGAAAGTAGAGCGTTGACAGCAAGAGTCGTCAAGATAGCGTCCACTGGGAGTGCACCTAGTGCAAGCTGAGGGTTAAACTACATGCCTTTACGAGTTATTGATAAAACGGAAGTCCCTTGTCTCTTGAGAAAGACCATATCATGCGAGATGCTGTGGCATATAATCCCCCTCCGGCAGCAACTGAGAGTACAAGGACAACACCGGAAATAACCCTACCGCAGGCTGAAAAACGTAGAGAAAGGGATAGAATAAGTTTTCCGAGGCTTTCTCAGCAGCAGGTAAATCCTTGATGCAGAAAAAAAGAGCTATAACCATACCAAAAGCAAGGGCCCTGTTGACGAAGATAGTAAACATCAATGCTCGTGGAACTACTAGTGCTGCTAACTTGATTTCTTCCGATTTATGGACTACGCAGTCTGCCCTTAAAAGGGCACTTGCAATTGTCAGAAAGCCCACGAAAAAGGCTAGTGTTACGTACCAGAGTACGATCGAGCTTAGCAAGTAGAATTGAACTAGTATAACTAAAACAATTCTGAAAAATATATTATAGTAAAGCTTGCTAAATATTCTAGTTATTTTAGCTTTTTGTTTTTTAAGTTTTATATATATATATATATTTTTAATAAATATTAATTTTAAGTTTAACGTTTTATTTTTAAATTTTAATTTTGTAATTGTTTTTATTTGTTTATAATAATAAATATTTATAATAAATAATAATTTTAATAAATAATGTTATAAATAATAAAAAAATTTTTACAAAAACTTTTTTTTAAGTTTTTTTATTAAATAAGTTTATTTAAATAAATTTTATAATTTAACTTTTTAAGTTTGTTTTATTAAATTTATTTATATTATTATATATTTTTTAGTTAAATTGTTTTAAATTATTTAGCTATTTTTTTTTTATATATTAATAAAAAAAATAAGTAATAATTTTTTTAATTTTATATTTTAAAATTTTTATAAAAATATATTTTAAACAATTTTAATAGCTTTATATATTTTAAATAATTAGTTTTTATAAAAAAAAAGTTTAAAAATACATTTTTTTTAATATATTGTTATATTAATATATTTTTTATATTTTAATTATAAAATTATTAAATAATAAAATTATATTTATATATATTTATTAAATATAATTTTATTATTTAATTAAATATATAATATATTTAATAAATTTAAACTAATAATTACAAAAAAAATGTATTTTTTTTTTATATATAAAATAAAATTGTTTTTAATATTTTAATATTTTTATTATATATTAGTTATAAAATAATTTTAATTTTTTTTTTTTTTTTTTTTTTTTTTAAACTATTTTTTTAAATTTATAAATATATTTTTAAAATTATTTAATTGTTATATATTTAATTAACTAATAAAATAATTAGTTTTTTGTTTTTTTTTTTTTTTATTTATAAATTGTAATTTTTAAATTTTTTTTTTATATAAATAAGTTTAAAACTAATTTGTAGTTATAAATATTATTACTATTATTAATATATATTTTATAAAACTTTTAAATTAATTATAAAAATTTTTATATTAATTAAAACTTTAAATAATATTATTTTATTATAATATTTTAATATAATAAATAATTTTTTAATTTTATATTATAAAATGTTAATTATATATTAATATTTTTAAAAAATAGTTTTATTTTTAGCTGCTATTTTTTTTTTTTTTTTGAAATTTTTTTTTTGCGGTTTTTTTTTTTTTAAAAAAAAAAAAACGAAAAAAAAAAAGCATATTTAAGCGTTTTTTTTTTTTTTTGTTTTTAGTTTTAGCTAATTATTGTTAAAATTTTTTATATTTTTGTTATAAACACTATTATTTGTTTCGTTGTTTATACTATTTATGCTTTTATTATTATTAATAATAATAATAATAATTTTTTTATAACTTTTTTATTAATATAACTTTTTAAACTTTATAGTTTATTAAATATTTATTTATTTATTTATTTAAATTTATATTGTTGTTTATATTTTATTTAAAAAAACAAATATATAATTTTTTGTTATTATTATATAAATATTGTTTTTATAAAATATAAAAATAATATATATTTTAATATAACTAGTTATAACTAATATTATTTTAAATATTTTTTAAAACATATATATATATTTATATAAATTTTTTTATATTTTTTATATATATTTAATATATTATATTAATAAATATAAATATAATTTAATATATATAATATTATTTATTTATTATTTAATAATAACTATTTAAACTAAAGCTTTTTAAGCTATAAGTTTTATTTTAATATTTTTTAAAAATATTATAGCAATTTTTAATTAATAATTTTTATATAAAAACTTATATACTTATATAATATATTTTAAGTTATTTTTAAAATAAATAAAAAAAAGTTTGTTTTTATTATTTTTTTATTATTTATATTTGTTTTTATTTTTAGTATTTTTTATTAAATTATTTATATATTTATATTTTTATTTTGCTTTTTATTTACTTTTTTTAACTGCTTTACTTTTTTTTTTTTTAGTACTATTAATATTAATAATAATAATAATAACAATATTATATATAATTTAATTATATATTTTAGTTTTTTTTTTTTTTTAAATTTAACTTGATTTATTTAACACTTTTAATAAATAAAAATTAATATTATTAATATTTAAAAAGTTTAAAAAATAAAATAATAAATATAATAAATAAAAATTAATATAATTTATTTTAATTTTGTTTTTTTTTTTTATTTTTAATTGTTTTAATTGTTATAAATTAATAAATAACTAGAAAATTTTTTCTATTTATTTTTTAAATTTATATTATAAATATAACTTATATTTTTAAAATTAATAAAAGTTTAAAAATATTTAAACTAAATTTGTAATAAATTTTTAATTAATTTATTAATAAATATTTAACTAATAAAAAAATATATTATTTTAAAGCTTTTTTTAAAATATTTTTAATATAGCTATATATTTTATATATTTATATATTTAAATTTAATATTTATT
>MU378347.1:0-42576 GCA_022495175.1 Hypoxylon argillaceum | reverse complement strand
TATATTAAAAAAATTAATAAATTAAATAAATTTATTATTAAATTAAAAACTTTTATATAAATATAAAAATATTTATTTTATAACAAAATTATAAACTAAGTTTTAATATATTTTTATTAAAAAAAAATTAAATCGATTTTATATATTGTTATAATAATTTAATTTAATATTGTTTTTATAGCTTTAAAACTAATTTAATTTAATTTAAATTTAAATTTTAAATATTATATTATTGTTAATAAAATAATTTTTTATTTATATAAAATAAAATATTATATTTTTTAATATAAAATAAAAAATAATTTTATAATAACTAACAATTTTTTTTTTACTAATAATATTTTAAATTATAAAAGTTTATAAGTTTATATAATAATTTTATTTAAAAATATAATAAGTTAAAAAATTATAAAATAAAATATTATTATTATTTTAATAATTAAAATAAAACTTTTAATATTATTATAAACTTTAAAAAAAAACTTATTTATAAGTTAATTTTTTAAAAAATTAAATTGTAAATTAAAAAAAAACTATATAATAATTTAATATAATAATTTTTAAATAATAAAATTAATAAATAAAAAAATAATAAATTTAAAAATTAAACTAAAATATATTAATATATATAATTATTAATTAAAACAAAAAATTTAATAAAAATATTTATAAATTAAATATATATTTATAAATAAAATAATTGTAAATAAATTTATAAAAAACTTTATAAAAAAAAAATAAAAAAGTTTTTTAAAATAATTTAATTTAATTGATATAAAAAAAAAATTGTAAATAAAATAAATAAAAAAAACTACTTATAAAAATTTAAAAATTTTAAAAAAAAGCTTTAAAAAAAATTAATAAATTATTAGTTTAAAATTAGCTAATAGTTTTTAAATCGATTTTAATATTTTTAAAAATAATTTTATAATTTTTAAATCGATTAATATAAACTAAAATTAATATATAACTTTTAAATTAATTAAAAATATAATAAAAAATCAAAAAAATAATATATACTTTATTATATTGCTTATTTATTTAAATATATATATTTGTTATTTTATTATATTATTAAATTATTTTAAATTATTTAAAACATTTAAAAATATAATAAAAAATCAACAAAAAAAGTTAATATATTTTTAAACTACTTTTTTGTTTAAATATTAACTAGTTTTTTTATTAACTTATTATTAATACTTTTAAAACAATTATTAAATTAGTTTAAAATTTATTTTAAACTTTTTATATTAATTAAAATAATATTTTAAAAACTTAGTTTTATAAAAATATATTAAAAATATAAAAAATAAATTAAGCTTTATATTTTAGTGCTAAAAAGATCTAACTAAAAAAAAATACTTTTTGCTTCAAGGGGTTTTACTTATGTACTTATTTTATATGCTAGAAAAAAATCTCTCAGAACAGCGGTGACACAACAACAACAATAATAGACCAATCAATCTGATCAATCCAGAAGGCTTATTTCTAACAGAACCTTCTATCCAGAAAATAGGATATTTCCTGAAGGCCCCTCCTGTTTCGCTAAATTCAGCTTATCGCACCTAAACCTACTCTATTTAGCTACTGCCAGTGGAGTTCAACCAAGACCAGTAACCGCGGAAGAAATGCCGGAGCAGACACAGACTAGTACGGAACCTCCTGAAACCATGGACCACTCCAGTCATCCGTGCACTTCTGGCGGTATTGAGGCTACGAGCCAGTCCGAAAAGGCCCCTCGTTCCCCCGAAGAGGAACAAAATCCAGCTCCACCGGACACAAAGCCTCCGCCACGTGATATCGAGGAGGGCAGTGATGCTTACCATCCAGGTGGTTTCCACCCCGTCTACATCGGCGACGTATACAACCATAGATACGAGATAATTGACAAGATCGGTTACGGGGTCTACTCCACCGTATGGGTCGTCAAAGATCTTCAAAACATGTAGGTTTCTAGACCCTCCACTCACCGTACCTTGTAACACTAATAAGATAATTATAGAGATAGCGACCGACGAAAATACTTAGCTCTTAAGGTTCTCAGCGGTATCTGCTATCATACCGGGTATGACGTTTTCGAAAGAGAAATCCTGGCGCATCTGAGAGATGGAGATCGCGAGGCGTTTGGGTACAAACACATTTGTCATCTACTCGATGACTTCGAGCACGAAGGACCGAATGGGAAACATGTTTGTCTAGTCTTCGAGCTCTATGGGGAAACTCTTTCCAGCTTTGGCACCTTGTTTGACGAGAGCATGATTCCGACTGCCCTAATGCGGCGTTTCACGATTCAACTACTGTGCGCACTGGATTTTGCTCACAGCCACGGAGTCATTCATACCGGTAATACTCTCCTCCCTACCTGTCGAGTTCAGCCTGATATCAGTCTCTAACGTTTCATTCCTCCAGACATTACACCCAGCAACATCTTTGTCAAATTTAGAGACCATTCACTGATAGAGTCTAAATATCTCAAGACCCGACGCGTGGCGCAGCAAGATAGGAACGAGGAAAAATATACTGTTATCCCTTCGTTCCGTTTCCAGAATTGCTACTTTACATCTGCTGACGACCTCTGGGAATTCGATATTGCACTTGGTGATTGGGGAGTTGCAAGTTGGACCGACAAGCATCTGACCGAAAACATCCAACCCGTGGCCCTTCGGGCCCCCGAAGTGTTGATAAAAGCTCCGTGGGACGAAAAAGCAGACTTCTGGAACCTCGGCGCTGTGCTATTAGAGGTATACCGTGCGATACGAATGTTCAGCGGATGTGTCCCCCGAAATGGTCCTTACGAAGTTAGGGAACATTTGGCGGAGATTGTGGCCTTCTTTGGACCCTTCCCGCAGTCCCTCTTAGAGAAGGGAAACCAAGAAATAGTCCAGGATATATTCGATGAGGAAGGGAAGGTCAGGGGTATGCCATCCCAGATCCCGCCACTAGGCTCCGAGGTTATAATGCCTGGCCTGAGGGACGAGATAAGAGCCGATTTTGAGTCCTTTTTGCGGGCCATGATGAAGATCGAACCCTCCGAACGGGCGACTGCTGAAGATCTCCTGCGGTTTCCTTTCCTACGCGCGCTACCACCGAAAGGCGAATGGAGTCAGGAAAAGGAGAACAACGAGGGAGCTGAGACAGAGACAACATCGTAGATGCAGCTAATTCTACTTAAGCTAAAAATATTTACTCTTTAATGGATGGTGTGCTAATTACTGCCCAAACTGCTTACTCGAAATA
This sequence comes from Hypoxylon argillaceum, assembly GCA_022495175.1. Lineage (NCBI taxonomy): Eukaryota > Fungi > Ascomycota > Sordariomycetes > Xylariales > Hypoxylaceae > Hypoxylon > Hypoxylon argillaceum. The sequence goes on along the minus strand of MU378347.1, from coordinate 39,336 downwards.
GTAGTGTTACGTCACCTCATATAGGCCTAAATACCGGTGACGTTAGCAGCGGCGATCGGGTGTAACGATCAAATCAATTTATCTTAACATAAAGATAACTAGGTAGTATGATATCGTAGCCAATTCTGACATGAGTGACTTACAAAATTTGCCTATGTAGTACCCCAAACAAAAATATTATGTTTAAAAGGGGTGCTTCAACTATTTAGTTGTTTATTGTCGGATTCTAAACCTCCCAAACAGCCCGCATAATTAAAAGCCTCCTTAGCCAAAAAGGGGAATGATCCCACTAGCTATCTCCTCGAGTAGGTCATCAGACCTAGGAGACTGCGTCAGTCAGTCCATTGCCTCCATATGCCCTCTTGATCTTATCTACGCCGTAGTGACCGAGATGTCTCTGGAACTCGCTGGCCCCCTTCACCACGCCGCCGCAGACAGGGCATATATACATGCCCTTCCGGTGGCGGGCATGAGACCGCATGAAAATTTAAGGGACCATCTGCCAGTCGCTGTTGATCGGATACGCCATTTGGTAGTTCTTGTCCTTCCAACTGTACTGGCCAAAGGCGATGTAGGAACTCGACTAGCCAGTTTCGGGGGCGAAGCTGGGGTTGGGGCAGAACTCAGCGCCAGCTTGACTATAGTCAGAAACGGAACTGAGTCACAACGCAGTTCCTAGACAGATGCAATGACTCACAGTTCGGGGAGGAGCTAGATGCTTGCGCCGGGGCCCGCAGAAGTCTCCCTTGCGCCGTTCTTTGGTACAGAGAACGGAGAGTGCCAAGCACGCCTGACTGCGTGTTATTGGATCTGGCTAAGAGGGACGAGACATGTGTAGCACAATAGCCGCGGCATCCTTAGTTGATGTGAGCACATCGATGGTTATTTGCTGCATTTCTATAGCGTGTGCCTGTAATTGTAGCCGCGATGTCTCTGTTTGTTTTATATCTTCATGTGATTGATGGAGTTTTATGGAACGGGCCATGTAAGCCCTGGCACGCACCGTCACCCCTTTCAAACTGTCGCCCGAGCCTTCTGACGTCGTTATCATCTTTATTCTAGATCTGCGTATGTCCATTGTTGAGAGAGCAAAGGAGAGCCTGATTCCTGGTACCTGATTCCCTCTGCCGCCGGTTATTCAGCCAGTTCTGGAGAGTCCCAACGCCTACAAAAAAAAAGACCCTACGATAGTTGCGACAAGGGCGGGCATTTCAAGGCCGCCCATGCTGTCTGGTTGGCGCTGGTCTTAAAGAGTAAGTGTAAATTTAAGGAATCAGTCAGCAAGAACTAACTTGAAACCTAAGCATACGCAATTGGAGACTGCCCGATGGCCTTTAATAGGAGTTGCTCATATGCCAGCTAGTGTATGCCAGCTAGTAGGGCGACTAGGTTAAGTATTTCCTCACATAGAGCCCCAAGGACATACAGTATGTAAGATTCATCCTTGAAATCACAAGCTTGCAATAATATTACCGCTCGGCCCTTGTTACTAGAATCTTGGCTATGTATGGTACTCAATTGTAAGTTGTCCCTCGGCACCCAGACTTCTATAACCCCTTGAAATGGGCCATAAGCCCCGTTATGTAGGTATGTAACTGTTGCTTGTAACAATTTTTCTTATGGGAATGTCTCCACGATACTCGGCATTTCATGCTTGTTTTCAACATAGTTGCATATCCCTCGAGTTGTGAGGTGATAAAGTCGCAGAAATGATACTTCCAGACCCCTAGGGTATTTGTATCAAGTATCATCAAGACATAAAAAGAAGATTATTCCCGACTAAGCAAAGAGGACTTAAGAATTAATAATATTAAGCGTGACCTTATACTACTCCTCGTAGAGGAGTTACCAGTAACTCCAGCCTCTCCTCCAGCCGGCGCTTTCTATCTCTATCTTAGTCTTCGCTTTGGTCGCCTCTTTTATTACTGAATGTCGCGTCAGACCTTTTTTCTCGAGTCTCTGCAATCTGCTGCCGCGCTTGGGTTATGTTGTAGAAGAACGAATACTCGGTAGCACACGGCCGTAAATGCAGCAGATGGGTTCTACCATCATCGCTCCACAAGGCATCGTTCGTAAGCTGTACGCCGAAGCGAAGACCAGCATTAATAGGATTTCCACGCATCTATACACAACATCCACAATCAGCTTTCGCCACTACTTATCAGTGCCTTTGCGACCAATGGCTTCCGGTCATTTGTCAAAACGATTTGCCTACCTACCTGGTCACCAACAGCTTTATTAACGTGATCACCAACAAACTTGAAACCATGGTCACACAAAGCATCACATGGAGATGCAGTAATACCAATAGAAGAAAGAATACGAAACTACTGTCTGATCACGTTCCACTTGCTGACACGAACACAGTTAGAAATCACGATTTGGTGCTTTGTGACCTATGTCAACCTCGACACCTCCTCAATAATCCTCTCACTAATAGACACCAATGACACAGCATTCATAATGTCTAGCGTCGTCAGGTCAACACTCAACTCCACCTTCAAGAAGTTGCGAATCTCAACTGCAGCCAATGAGTCAATCCCATATGCTGACAAGGGCCGCGCGAAGTCCAGCGGATCGGTCACACGTAAGATCCGCATCATGTACTTGTTCAACACCTCAGAGGTCGTCTCTAGAATGAGACGCGCGCCAACTTTGGCATGGATCATCGCCCGAATTGAATCGAGGTCCTTCAACCCTTGACTGTCCGCTTGCGGCTCGTTAGGTCCATGATCGTGTGAGAAGAGCCCGGCGAAGCGGGCATCGTGTGAGAGCAGCGAGTCTGACGGCTGCGGGACGCGGATGCCTGTGGTCAAGTTTGAAGTACTTTCAGCGTCTGTGGTAATACCTGATTGCGTTTGAATGGACAGTTTGATGCTTTCGCGCAAAACCTTGTCGTTGATTGTGTAGAAGACGGACTCGTCGAATCGGTCCATCAGATCATCGTGTCGGGCAACATATCCAACGTTTGATACGACGCCTAAGCTAATAGAGCATGCCGGCAGGTCGAGGCCAACCCGGTATGAGGCAAAAGCATCGAGGAACGTGTTTGCGGCAGCGTAGTTGGCTTGCGCCTTGTGGCCATACAGACCGGAGATGCTAGAGAGGAGAGTAAAAAACTTCGGCGGAGATCGTTCTTGAAGAGAGACTTCGTGAAGATTCAGAGTTCCTTTCACCTTGCAACCGAGTGTTGCATGGTATTCGTCTAATGTCATGGAGTCAAAGGGACGATCCTAAATCGTATCATCAGCTTGACCATAGTTTTCGTACTAGACCATCGTGACACTTACGTTCAAGATCATGGCGCCTTGAATGATGCCATCGACAGGACCTTTAGCACTTTTGAAAGCCCGTCTCACGTCGTGGATGTTCGTGACATCCCCACAAACCATCGTGACCTTGCAGCCCAGAGCATTGATTTTTGAGAGCGCCAATTGCGATTTCTCGTCACCGGCCCCGCTTCGCGACAAAATCACCAGGTTGTGAGCGCCGCACTTAGCTAGATACATCGCTATACTCGAGCAAAGGCCGCGGAGGCCGCCGGCGATCAAGTACGACGCATCGCTGCGAAGGCAAACACTGCTTGGCGCACGACGAACAGGTAATTGAAGGTTAGGTTCACGAGATCTAGTCACGACGAGCTTGCCTATGTGCCTCCCACTGCGTATTAATCTCAACGCGTCTGGTATCTGGTCGAATGAGAATTCTCGAGTCGGCGTTATTGGCTTAATGTGACCTTTCTCGAAGAGCTCGAATGTCTCTTTCAAGAGGCTATGTTTTCTGTCAGCTAACGGAAAAGGCAGAAGTACATGGCAGGATTGATGGCTTGGCCAACTACTTACCTGCCCAGTACTTCGTCAGTGATATGCTGCTCGTTCGATAGGTCCAGCGCCCGAAAGGAGGCATTGCGATTGAACGGTTCCATAGACAACATGTTGCGGTCCAGTATATCTTTCTTTCCGATCTCGACCATCGTTCCCCCAGTTGCAATAATTCTCCACGACTCATCGAGAAGGTCGCCGGCTAGAGAGTTCAAGATGATGTCAACCCCGTAGCCGCCTGTTTCTTGCATGATAAGACGCGCGAATTCCGAGTTCCTAGAAGAAAAGATGCTCTCATCTTTTATATCGTAATTCGACTTCAAGAAAGTACGCTTCGCTTCCGTACCTACGGTCGCATAGACCTTCCCAGACACGCATTAGCAAAAGTTTTCACGGGTATGCCGATCGGGTGCATTACCTCTGCTCCAAAGTATCGACAGAGCTGTATTGCCGATAAACCAACTCCACCCGTTGCTGAGTGTATCAAGACACGGTCTCCTTTCTTGATCTGTGCAATGTGGACGAGGGCGTAGATAGAGGTTGCGAACACAACGGGCATCGTAGCTGCTTCTTCAAATGTCATCTGATCTGGAATGGCGTGAACCCTCTTGCGGCTGGTCTGTACACGATTACCAAAAGAGCCGCGCTTGAGGAAGTTCACTCTTTGGCCAATATGGAAGTCATCGACTCCGGACCCGATGCGTGCAATAACCCCACTACCTTCTCCGCCCAGTAGATATTCGTCCTCTGGCACGAGCCCGATGGTACTTGCGGCATCTTTGAAGTTGACACCAGACGCAATTACGTCGACCTCGACCCAGTCGTCTGGAAGGGGTGGTGACTGAGCTGAGATTTCGCTATAGACAAGTGAGTCGAGATTCCCTACACGCTCGGTCCTTAGTTTGATGGTTCCGGGCGTGGTGTGAAAAGGGGTCATGACGGGGGCTTTTCCATGACGGTCATCTTCAACTGACTGGTTAGCTCTTGCATCGGATACAACACGACTGATATAGATTATACCCCCTCTTTCGACGAACTCAGTGTCCTTGCAGCCTCGCTCATCCATGCTGCATAGGAGATCAAGGCACGTCAGGATTGCCTTGTCAGTGGTGTCGCCTGACGGACTTTCAACGTCAAGATTAAGGAGTCTCAAATACGGCATTTCGTTTCTGATGGTCCTGAAAAGTCCAAGTATCAAAGCCTTTCGAGGGTCGATCACGGACATTTGTGCCCCTGATGTGACCCATAGTATGCGGCATTCCTTCTGTACTAAGCTCTGCAACATGTGCCACTGCTGCTGATCAAGCTGGGACATCACTGCGTCATTCAACTCATCCATCACAACAACATTACTCTTCAATGGGACGTTGTCGGCTCCTATCACCGAAGTGAATATCCAAGACGAGCGTTGGAGATTTGTCGGAAGCTCAGGGCCGTCGGGATTGCTGAAGCGAACCACAAATATACGCTTCGACTCCGTAGCTTCTTGGGTGGTTTCTTTACGAGCGACAATCATGCTATCAGCCGCCAGTAACTGTCTCAGACCATGCAACGAGAATGTGCGAGATAAATGCTCAGGCTTGGTGTTTGGAGTAATGAAGAGCATCATCCCATTCTTCCGCACTAATGACTTGATTAACTCCAAGTATGGGCTCAGGAATTCCTCTCCGAAAGCAGAGAACTTGACAATTGCGAGCTCGTACTTCGAATCAAGTAATTCGTGTAGATTTTCATCGTCAAGAACAATATAATCTCTTTGCAGAGCGCTGTGATATTTGTCTCTTAGCTGTATGAGCATGGCCGCGCTTGTTGCAGCAAGGGTGTATCGTGAAGAAGCAGTCTCGAGGGCGGACTTTGGCCTTTCTTCATCAAGCCAGAGACTAGAAAGATCGTCGTCGTCTAGATTGAATTCGATCACATTCAACTGTGGATATTTATGCACGACGAGATCTATCCATTTGTGTACAGGAGGCAATGCTCGAGATTCAGACTCTGTCCTCGAGTTCGCCGCAGAACGTTTCGCGAGTCTGTCAAACCCTGACTCGTCGAGCAGCGTGATGTCTGCATTCCATACCGGCTGACAGAACACATGCGGCGAGCTGCTAATATCTGCGCTGCCTAGTGTGGCGTATCGTATTCCTCTCATGTCAAGCAACATATCGCCTTGTTCTGGGTCATACGTCGCGCACGAGAACGAGTAGTTCTTCATAACCTCTTTACGACCAACCCCTGTGTAATCAGAGCGCGCCGTCGCAATTGCCTCTTGAGGTTGCTGCGATCTGTAAGGCACAAAAAGACTGTCGATCTGGAGCGGCACCAATGTGTCGGCGTTATGGGAGTCCTCCTCCCATGTGGCAGTAACGCTTTGAAAGCACCCATCCATACAAGCCGGGTGTATGAGATACGGGCTTTGTATATATCCAGATATCGGCGGTTCGAGGGATACTTTGGATCGCCCAATTTGGGAACTATCGGAGCTTTCCATCAATATCAGCTTCTGGAATGAGGGTCCGAAATTGAAACCATAGTCGCGCATCGTTTTGTACCACTTGCCATTTGACATTGCATGTTTGAATGGCTGTAGTACAGACTTTGGCGTAGTAGGTATGCTGAATTCCGTGTCGATACGGATGAAGCCTGACGCATGATCGTTCCACGTTCCATGCTTTTCTGCCGATATCTTGAACTGGTACCACGACGGATTAGATCCCAATGGAGGTATGAGACTGAGGGAGATTAACGGGGATTCATCAGAATCTCCTAGAAACAATGCCTTGAGGAACTTGATGTCTCTCATCCGATAAGCATACCTCTCTGGTGCGCGCTCGTTCCACATCGTCATGGTAGCTGTCTGGTAGATGGCTTCGATTGCCATGCAGATATATCCAGTGCCTGGGAAAACAATGTTGTTTCCCAGTTTGTGACCTTCAAGCCAAGTGTTGTTCGCAAGTTTTAGTTTGTTCCTCCACATAGGGGATTGCCAGGAAGTTCCTGGGATCTTTGATCCCAATAGATCGTGCTTGACAAATGGGCGAAATCGCCAATCTTTGCTAGCAAGGCTTTCGTGCCAAAACTTCTTCGAGTGATTCCAAGAATAATTTGGTAAGTCAATCAGAGTGGACAATGAGTCGCTATCTAGCTCGTTCACTCGCTTTAGGTTTATCGGTCCACCAGCAAGGAAGAGGCCGCCTGCTACGTTGTATAGAGACGTCACAGTGTCTTGGCCCCTGACAGCCACGGACGTGTATAGCGGTCTTTGGGTGAGCTCAGGGTGGTCATCGCAAATTTGTGCGATAATTCCAGATAATGTATTAGAGGGGCCAACTTCGATTAAATGATTGACCCCTTCTTTCCTACCTATCATGATCTCAACCGCGTCTTGGAACAAAACCTGGGATCTCAGGTTACGTACCCAGTATTGGAGCTCAATCGGGCCGGTGATTCGCCTTCCGTATAGGGATGAGAACATCGCTGCTTCGCCGAGTCTCACACTTGTGGTTCCGATCTCAGTGGACAGTAGGTCGGTGTATCTCTCTGATATTTGATCCATGAATGTGGAATGGTACGCAAAGTCGACTGCGAGCATGCGGGCTAAATAACCATCGTCCTTCACTCTCCGCATAAGTCGATTCAGGGCATCCGCATAACCTGAGAGCGTAACACTTCGCGGACCATTCAGGCATGCTATTTCGACTAAATCGTCCGTTTTGTCGATATATCGAATGACTGCGTCCGCTGGCATTCCCACCGCGAGCATGCCAAGATTTGATATGGGCCGAAACTCTGCGATAGCCTGTCCCCTAAGATATGCGATCTTGATCGCTTCCTCGGCATTGAGATACCCTGCGGCGACAGCAGCTGCGATCTCACCAGAAGAATGGCCGACAACCGCCGTTGGCTTAATACCCCAGTCAGAAAGCACTCCAAGATAGGCGATCTGCAATGCAGTGACTATTGGCTGAGATATCTGTGGCTCTCGAATGCGACTTGGTTCGGTCTCATCGGCCAACATGGACGCCAATGACCACTTCGGGGGCTGCTTTAAGGTTGCTAAAACTTTCTCGAGGGTCTCGATAATACTCCTTGCAACGGGGAAAGTGTGTATAAGGCCTCTCCCCATCCTTATCCATTGGGCGCCTTGGCCAGTGAAAATCAGGCCAATTTTGACACTTTGGTTTAAGAGTCTACCGGTAGTGAAAGAGCCAGGACTGAAACGTGGGCTCTTTTGGATGCTATAACCCCTGCAGAACAAGTGACTGCGTCTCTCAGAAAGAGTAAATGCCAAATCGCCTAGAGTAGCCTCAACACCGGGGTGTAATAGATGCGACGACAATCTCTGGATGGAGTTTTTGAGAGCAACGTCATCGTTCGCCGACATGACTATCAATTTTGGTCTAGGACTGTAGTCAATCCCATTTCCATTATAGTCACTGAAGAAGTCTGCGTCAATCGTCTCACTTTTGACGTAGGAGCTTTTGAAATTGGGCCAGGAGCTTCCCAAAAGATACTCGGGGCTTTCGAGAATCGCGTGCGCATTGCTGCCACCAAATCCAAATGAGTTGATGCTAGCGCGAAGCTTAGTATCCTGTGGCCAGCGAATCGAATTACGGAAGGCGTAGACATTGGCTTTCTCGAAGTCGATTCGAGGATTTGGGTCTAGAAAGGTGGCCGTTCCGGGTATTTTCTTGTTTTCCAGGGCAAGGACAGTTTTGATCACGCTCGTCAGACCCGAAGCGGCTTCAGAATGGCCGACATTACCTTTCACCGATCCAATAGCTAGTGGCTGACCTTTTGGTCGTGTGCGAGCGAACACCGTGGCCACGCCTTCGACCTCGATAGGATCCCCAGCCACCGTGCCAGTGCCGTGGCACTCGAGGTATCCAGTATCAACTAAGTCTGCTTCATTGAAGCCCGCGTTGCTATATGCATCTCGAATGGCGAGAGCTTGTGCCTCGGGATTAGGCATTGAGATTCCAGGCGTCTTGCCAGCACTGTTGGCAGAAGTCCCGCGGATAACAGCACGGATCACATCATTGTCCCGGACAGCGTCGTCCAGCCTTTTCAGGAAGACTACGTTGATCGCTTCAGCGGCCACGTACCCATCTGCGCTCCTGTCGAAAACATGGCATCTACCTGTTGGAGACGCCGCAGCCCGCATATTGCCCATGTCCTCGTTTCTTTCTGGGCTGAGGTACATATTCACACCACCGACAAACATCGCATCAGCTTGATAGTTACCAAGATATAAGCAAGCGATGTCGAGAGCAGTAAGCGAGCTTGAACATGCCGTATCAACTGAAAGGCTACGCAAAAGAATTAATTGACTCCAATTCTCGGCTTTTCTCACAGATCACTTAATGAAAGTGATGATTCGTGACTTAAGAATGCTTGAGGTCTTCTCACCTAGGTCCATGAACGTTCAAAAAATGACTAATGCGATTACTCATCAAAGACCTGCTTGATCCTAAAGTCGGCGAATCCGTTCGATCTTCGACATCTTTGAGGTCCATATCGTAGTAATCTTGATCAAGTCAGCCCAAATGCCCTGTGCCGTGCCAAAAGGGCGTGAACACGAACCGACCGCACTCGCCCCGATCAGACAGCCAACTCGCCGGCCGCTGAGCTTTTCGATCGGAATGCCTGCATTTTCCAAGCATTCGTAGGCCACCTCCATAAGGTTCCTCTGTTGCGGGTCCATAGCAATAGCATCTGACTGATTGATGTTGAAGAACTGGGCATCGAAATCTGCCGGGTCCACGTGCTCCATGAACATGGCGCCGGGCGTCTTCATGGTTTGAGGCTTCGCTGAGGCATCGAAGTGCCCGGAAAGGTTGAAGCGACTTTTTGGTGGATCATTCGCTGCCACACCTCCACGCATCATGAAGTCCCAGAACTCATTCGGTGTACTGCAGCGCCCTGGAAGACGGCATGCCATCCCAATAATCGCAATTGGAGGTTGGACGTAACATCTCTTTGACCCGCCGTTGGTGGTGGATGCAGTCTGGTGTCCGATATCATGATCGTCAGATGCATTTAGGGAACTGGAATATCCATTTAGATGCTGCTGCTCTCCGGTTGACGAGGTAAGGTTCCTTAATGAAGACATAAGAACCATGCAGTAAGACTCGCCAGAATGAGACGATCTCTTCGATAAGTAACGATGCAAAATCAACCTCGGTGAGTAGAGTAGACGGAACTTGAAAGTGTTTCAATGTTTGAGACTTGCGAGACTTCAACGAGATATTTTTGATGTAGATTTCTGAATTACTTGAAAGGAAGACAACGGTTTCTGTGTTATGGAGCTCACTGATTATATCAACATACTTGGGCCCCTTTTGCTAGCATGTACAGCCCTTATAACTGGCGTACCTATGTCGACTTAAGTATCAAACATCTGGAGCCTCTTTTCCTTTCATTCGCAGACAGCTCGGTACCTCATTTTGCCTCTACACAGTCGGTGTTCTATCGGCCCGAAAGATTGTGTTGGGGGAGCCTCCGCATAGGACAGGTGCCGAGGAAATAGGGTCAACTCTGCTTAGTCCGCCATTTCATGTTCGACTACAAACACTATCACATCCGCCTCCATGGCTGCTTAAAAGGAGGGGGAGCCCCTATACGCCGTAAATCACGGCAGTCAATGGTATTCTGAACTACCTCAGCATGGCGACCTACGAGGAGATCAGTTTCCGGACCCTTGATGGACTTACCCTTCGGGGATCTCTCTACTGTGCTGGCCTTAACAGTTCTGCAGTCATTATCACGCCAGGGGTAAGTGTACAGACTAAGACATAGTTTTCATACCTGAGACACATGTCTGAGACATACGACGCTGATGGGAATTTAGTTCAACGTCACGAGGGATGTGCTTCTGCCCCGAATTGCTCGTCATTTCCAATTGAGTGGCATCACCGCTCTGGTTTACGATCATCGCTCTGTCGGTTCGAGCGATGGCATACCCCGAAACGACATCAACCCCGCACAGCAAGTGGCGGACTACCACGACGCGCTGACATTACCGACGGACGTGTCGATCCAGCGCGCATTACCTTTTGGGGATTCTCGTTTGGGGGTGCAGTAGCATTGAATGCTGCGGCACTCGATAAGCGAGCAAAGGCCGTCATTGCAGTCTGCCCATTGACCCAATGGAACCTCGACACAGGCAAATGGCGGCGTGTCATGGAAAAGGCGATGCAGGACCGGGAGTCGCGCCTGTGTGGGAATACGCCTTTCAGTCTTCCCATGATAACCGAGTCGGGAGTCAATCCCGCCGGCTTCTCGTCCGGTATAGGGGCAAGCGAGCTAAGTCTCGTGGCGGAGGCCAAGAAGATTCCGGGATTCAACCTACATACAACGATCCAGACCTATTACAACATCATGGCCTGGAGCCCATTCAAGCTGCTTGAGTATATAGCTCCGACCCCTGTCCTCGTCGTGTCACCCGAGGATGACCGCATCTCACCCCTTGCAGACCAGAAAGAGCTTATTTACGATAAGGTGACTGGGCCGAAGCGGATGCATGTCGTTCCTAAGAAAGGACATATGGATATATTGGATGGTGATAGCTTCGAGGCCGTCATGGCTGTGCAAGTCGACTTTATTCGCGAATCCTTCGATGCAGACGTTGCATAGAGCTCGGAGCTGCAGCCAGAAGAAGTAGCGGCCGCGCGTATCAAGTGATACTCAACGTGCGTTCGAGGTCGAAGTTGCATTGAAATACGGCGTGTACGTAGCAAATAATGTGAAGGCAAATCGCAAACCCTGCTTATCCTATCTATGGAGCGATTTCGTTGTTGTTGTTGTTGTTGTTGTTATCTTTAATGTCAGTGCGGGACGATATGCATCTCTCTACTGCTCTCTCTAAAGAAACTGTAAATATAGCAAGCTCTATTTATAGTATATTAAATTAAATATAGTATATTTAAACTAGATATAAATATAAAACATTTTATAATTTTGATATAATGCTATTTTATATCGCTGTAAGTTTATTATTTTAGTACTTGTAGTTATTATAACTTGATTTTTTAAACTAATTACTTTTGTGATTTTTTTTTTTGTTGCTAGCTTTATTAACTATTTTTATAAGCTTTAGCTTTTACTACTGCTTATTTTTTATTAATTGATTTATTAAAACAAATGTTTATATAATATTTTAGTTAGCTATTTTTGTAGTTTTATATATTTTTTATATATTTTTAATGTTTATTTTAAAAATTTAATACTTTTAATTTTAAATACTTTTTAATTTAAAAAAATCTAACGATTATATTTTTTTTTATATTATTAATATTTATAAAACTACTATTTTTAGTTTTTTGTTATTACTTTTTTTTTTTATAACAAATTTTTATTTTTTATTTAAGTTTTTTATTATATAATACTATTTTTTTTTTTTTTTAAAAAATAAACAGATTTTGTTATAATATTTAGTAGTTTAATACTAGTTTAAAAATATACTAAAATATTTTATTAGCTAAAACTAATATTTATATAAATTATTTAAACTTGTAAACTTTAACTTATAAAACTTTATTAATTAGCTATTTTTAACTTAGTTATTTTTATTATACTTTTTACTTAGTTTTGAAAGCTTAAACTAATATTTTTTTTTAATTTGCAATATTTTATAATATACTATATGTTTTAAATCTTTTTTTATCGCTTTATTTAAGTAAAAAATACAAATGCAATAAATTTCTGCTTTATAATAATCGAATTTGTTATAATACTATTTAAAGTTACTATATACTAAAATAATATTTAAATATTAACTTAATACTTAATATAATAAATAAAATATTTTTAAATATTTTTTTAGTTTATATTTAATTTTTACTATTTTAAATCTGCTAAAAATATTAATATTTTTATATTTTAGCTAATTTTTAACTATTTGTTTAATTTTTTTATAAATTTTATATTTTATATTAATAGCAGTAAATGTTAACTTTAAGTTTTAAAGTTCTTTTTTCGCTTTAATTTTTATTAAAATATTTGCTTGTTTGTTTTTTTTAATATTATAATATTTTAAGCTTTATTACAACATAATATTATATTTTTTTATAATTTTATAAATTTTTATAAAAACTTACTATAATATATTTAAAATATTTTTTTAAAAGCTTTATATATTCGTTATATTGTTAACATATAATATTATATAAATGTTAACTAAATAACGCTATATTACTTTTTAAATTTTTTTAAAAGCTTTTAAAACTTTAACATTAAATATTACTTCGTATAAATCTAGTTTTATACTACTTTTTATTATTAATATTTATTTTTTATATATAATATAATTATAGTTTAGTTTATTTTTTGTTTTTAATTTATTTATAAAAACAGTAATATTAAAAATAAATTGTTTTATAAATTATTATTTAAAAACTTTAGCTACAGTTTCTTTGTTAAAATTACTTATAAAGTTTTTTTTAAACTTTTTTAAATATTTTAATATATATAGTACTATTTTTTAAATAGTTAACAAAAAACTTACTATTATTTAAAAGTTTATATAAACTTTTTACTATTAACTAGTTTTTTTATTTCTTTAAATTATTTTTAAAACTATTTTCTATATAAAAAAGTAGCTATTATATATTATTTTTATTCTATATAAATACTTATATTTAGCTTGTTTTAACGCTATATCTGCTATTACAATATTGCTTGCTACAAATAAAACATGTTTTAAAAAAGTTTTTTATGTTAATAATATTATTTTAGCTACTTTTAATAATACTTGTTAAATTATTTAAATATATTTATTTAATTTTATATTTATTAAACATTAGTAGCTATTTATTATTTTATTTACTAATTTTTTTTGTTTTTTATACTAAACTTTGTATTTATATAACAAAACAAATAAAAAAACAGTATTAACAATTTTATATAAACTTATTACTAAAAAACTTTTTATTACTACTAATATAGCTTTAAAATAATTAGTTATTTTTATTGCTTTAGCTACTTTTTTTTCAACATATTATTTAAACTTAAGCTTTTTATTTAAATATATATTTAATTAATATAATACTAATACTTTTTATAAGTTTTTTAAATTTACTACTAAAATCGGCGCTACTTTAGTATTATTTTTTAAATTAATCATTAAATTAAAACAATTTTTACTTTTAATAAAATAAATAGCTTTTATTTTTTCTAAAACAAAAACAATTTTGTATATTTTTTTATATTTTAATACTTAGTTTATTTGTTTTTTAGCTTTTTGTATACTTTGTTTTAAAGTTTTTTTAATTACTAATATTTTCAAATCGTTAATATATTTTTATTTACTTAAGTTTTTATTAACTAGTTCATATAAATATAATATATATATTATAAATAATTAAAAAAAGCTTTATAATATACTGTAGTTTATTTTTGCTAGCTTTATTATTGCATTTTTTAAACATGTAATAATTTCTTTTTTTGTTAAAAAGCTTTTTGTTATTTTAATTGTTATTTCGAACTATTTTTGCTGTATTATTTTATTTAACAGTTTATTTTTTAACAAAATATTAAATATATTTTATATATTTAATATAATAAACATTACTATTATATTATTAACTAAAACTAATTCTATATTATAAACTAAACTAGCTACTAAGTTTATAACTAAACGTTTTAATATTGCTTTAATATATTAAAAGTTTATTAAACTAGCTTTAAATATTGTTTATACTATCTGTTTTGTTATAAGTTTTTTTAAGCTTTTTTTTATATATAACAATAAAACAATCAGCTTTTAAAACTTATATAAAACAAAATCAGTTTTATTTACTTTTAATAATATAACTATATTAGCTATTTTTTATACTTATAAAAAAACCCCGTAAATTATATATTTTTTTAGTAATATATAGTAATAGTTTTTTATAACAAGCTATATAACTACAAAATATTTCGCTGTTATATAGTTTTTTTTAAATGTTATAAACATAACGTTTATTATATAATACTTTGCTTTTTTAATTATTACTAAAATATTTTACAATAAATACTATTTAAATTATTCTTTAGTAAATTCTGTTAATTTTATATTTAGTTCTATATTTATAGCTTTTAAACATTTTGTTAACTTTATACTTATAAACTTTAAAAACTTTATATTTATAAGCTTTAAAAGTTTTATATTTAATTTTATATTTATTTGTTTTATATCTGCTTTTAAATTTTTTTTTAAAAGCTTTATACTAAATTAAAGTTATTTTATATCTTTTTTAAAATGCTTTATATTTTATTTAAGCTATTCTATATTTTATTTTAAATATTTAATTTTTAACAAGTCGTTTTTTATACTAAACTTTTTCAGTATACTTTTAATTAAATACTTTGCTTTTTTTTTCACTTTTACTATTATTTTTTTTTTTTTTATAAATAGTAATACTTTAATCATTTTTTTTTATTAATACTAATTAACTACTTGTATTAAATTTTTGTTGTTTTAAGTATTATTGATCTGTTTTTTTTAGTACTTTTTTTTTGCTTTTTTTACTACTATAAAAAATCAGTGTTAACTAATATTAGCTTTTTTTATATTTTATAGCTTTTAAAACTTGTTTTAAGCTTTCTAGTACTTAATAATTTATTATAACGTTACTTTGTTAGCTCTACATTTTTTAACTTTTAAAGTTTTTATACAATTAGTAATTAAATTTAACAAAGCTTCTATTACTATATTTATTTTTTTTAATAAGTTTATTTTACTAACTTTTAACAACAAGTATACTTTTAATACTACTAAATTTTATAGCTTTTTTAAGTTTTTTTTTTTAATTAATATTTTTAAAGCTTTTTTTAAAAGCTTAATTAAGCTTTTTTAAAACAGCATAACTTATAATAGCTTATAATTAAATAATATAGCAAGCTTTTTTAAAACTTTACTTTTTATAAAAAAAATGTTCAAAAAAAGTATATTTATAACATGTTCAATTTTGTACATTTTTTTTTCTAATTAACTAATAAAACTTATGCTTGCTTTAATTGCTTAGTTAACAATATACTGCTCTTTATATAATAAATATATTTTTAGTTTCTAGTTTAAATATTTAGCATTAAAATCTTTTATTATTAAATAGTTGCTTAATAGTTTAAATATAATAATATAGTTTATTACTTTTATTATATTAAACTGTTTATAATAAATAATAAATCTAAACTTGTTAACATTTAACTATATAATATTTTTATAATATACCGAAGCTTTTTGTTTAACTATAAAAGTTTACTTAATTTTAACATACATTATAACTTTAAGTTTATTTTTTTTATTAATATTTTATATATTTATTAAGCTGTAATTATTGTAGCTTATATAAGTCTATATTTTTTTTTTTTTTTTTTGTTGATTTATAGTTTAGTAATTATAGCTATATTTATATTTTTGTTTTAACACTTCTGCAAAAATGTTAAATAGTTATTAACACTATACTTTATATTTAAAACTATAATATAAATCTTTTTATTAAATATGTTTATTTAGTTTTTAATTATAAACTAAAACTACTATTTATTTCGTTGCTAGTTTATTTATTTAAGTTTTTAAAAATTCTTTTTGTTATATTTTTAGTGCTTTATTTTTAAACTTTTAATAGTTTAATTAAACTGCTTTTTAAAGCTGCTTTTAAAACTTGTTCAATTATTAAAAGCGGTACTAATATAACAAATAATTAAATCAATAGTACAGCAGTAATTTCGTTTTTTATTTCTTTGTTTTTTGTTGTTATTGTTTCCGAATTTAAAGTTATAGTAGTTTTTATACTAGATTTTTTTTACAGTTGTTTATTAAAAATTAATAAAGCTTATTTTTTATTACTTTTGTTTTACTGCTTAAAATATTTGATCAAATATTTCTTTTTTTTTAAAGCTACTACTACTAGAAATTAGTTTTTATTATTATATACTTTGTTTTTAGTACATTATATAACTTTAAACTTAGTTTACAAAAAAAATATTATAATACTATTTGCTTTTTAAAGCTTATATAAACAGTTTTTATAATTTATTAAATAAAAGCTATAGCAGTTAATACATTTAAATATTTATTTATATTGTTTATTATTTATAAACTTATAAATATTTAGTTATATATTATAGTTTTTGTATAAAACTTTTTTGTTATAAAACTATGTTATATAATAGCTCTAACAACTTAAGTTGTATTTTAAAACATAAACTTATTTTTTTTTCTATTGAAAAAACTTGTTAACTAAAAATAGCTTAAACTTTTATACCAGTTTTTAAAAAACTATTATTTAAATAACTTTTTTTATAGCTATATTTACTTTTTTTTAAAACTTATATATATTTACTAAAATAATTTTTATTTAAACTTTGATTTTTTTAACTACTATTTTTTAAGTAATATTTATTATAGTTGTACTTAAGTAATTTTTGATTAAAATAAACACTTTAAAAACTATATAAACTATTTATTTTTTTAATAGCTTTATTATATAAGCTTTCAAAGTTTTTTTTATAATTTTTATACTTTTTTTGTTAAAAAGCTTATTTTTTATAGTTAAATTTATAGCTTTAATTATTTAGCTTGTTTTTATAAGTTGTATATTTTAAATAGCGTTATTTAAAAGCTATAAACTTTTAAAAATTGCTGTTTAAACTGTATATGCTGCTTTTAAAGTAAAACATAAAGCTTTTTTATTTAGTCGAACTAAAATTTTAATATTTTTGCAAATCTTTTAAAAATATGCTGTAGTACTAACGTTATAATAAATAAATACTTTGTTCAAAACTGCTATTAATACTTTATTAAAAACAATTAATAAAATTGATTTAAATATAAGCTTAAAAAGTTTAGTTTTTCGCTGTATTATTTCTATATATAAAAAACTAATCACTATAAATATAAGTTCTAGTTTTAAAATTTTTATTTTTATTTATATACTAGCAAGTTATAATAATACAGTTAAGTTTTTATTTAACTATATATATACTAATATATTTAAATACTGTTTTAATATTTTTATATAGTTCTAAACTATTTATTTATAACTAGCTTAAATATTGTTTTAAAAAAAATGCACGAAGTTATTTAACACTGTAACTAATGTTATAGTTATTTCTTGTTTAATTTTATTTTTTCGGTTTATTTTTGCATATTAACGCAAAAATATATTTTAAAGCGAAGTTTTAGTGTTTATATTGTTTTTTCTAGTTATTTTAAGCTTCAGCAGTAAATTTACTAATTTTATTTTAATCCGCTTTAATTGCTATAAATTAGCTAGCAATAAAGTATTAATAAATGTTGCTTTTATATATATATTAGCTTTAAAAGTTATAGCTAAATATAACAAAGTTGTTAGGTTTTATATTAGTAAAGCTTTTTAGCTAAGCACTATAAGCTTTTTTAATTAAACTTTAGTGTTTTTGTAAAAATTGCTAAATTTTTAACGTTGTTAGTGTTTTTAGTATAGTGCCTGCAGCGCTGCTAACAGTAGCTTGCGCACGGATAATAAATGCAGGGAAAGGTGATGGAGCGATTTTGTCCATGCTGCATGGCCCCCAATCTTTATGGTCCATTGAGCGAAATCCTACAGCGGCACATAATAACTATCGAGTAAATATCGCAGAACGTATTCTTCGGATGAGTCTCGAACCCCCATAACGTCGTGGTAATATTTATAGGCACTTCGTTACATCGCGAGTTTCGAATCGCGCCAAAAGGCCACTGGAAAGCCTTATCACAGCTGACATATTACACTGAAGTTCAATGCAAAGCTCAGGAGTTGTATTTGCGATACATAACTTCGATACAACGTGAAAGTCTAACTAATCTCGCTCTTGTCGTCGGTCTACCTCAAAACAGAAGCCACGATTGTATTGCATCGAGTCGTAGTCATCAACTCCTGAATCCTTCGGTGAAAAAGATTTCAATTCGCCATGGTGATGGACCAGGTCAAGATGCTGGAGATGGTATCTTGAGGCCATTGTATTTAGTACGAAGATGTTGCCCTTGGCAAGTTGTGAGCGCTGGGTGTGTTGGCCAAGCTAAATTTGTTCAACGAATATGTTCCTTGTAATCTCACTTTGCGTAATTTTCACCCTGTGTGAACCGGCTTGCGGAGTGCCGTTCAAGAGCGAACGATGCAGAAACATTCCCGGAGACCCCAAATGGCCCAGCCGAAAGGATTGGGATATACTCAATGAGACAGTTAATGGTCGCCTGATATCCTCTGTCCCTATCGCGACTATTTGCCACGGCTCAAACTTCCAGCCAGGTCAATGCCAGGAGCTCCAAGAATCATGGCCATTTGCTAGCATACAGTAAGTCAAGAAAAGAGGCCAACGCACTCCGAGTGTTAATAACGTTTGAAAGTGTCCAAAAGCCGGCTGAATTTCTTGCGCCGTACTTTCAAAACCAATCCTGCGACCCATTCACCGCCCGCCAAAAGCCATGTGAACTTGGGAACTATGCCAGCTACTCTATCAATGTGTCAACTGTGAGCCACGTACAAGCTGGCATCAAGTTCGCTCGGGACAACAACATCCGTTTAACAATCAAGAACACCGGTCATGAGTGAGTTGATCGTTCGCAGTTCTTCATCACGATGAAAGCTAATTAGTTGCAAACAGTCTACTTGGCAAGTCAACGGGAAAGGGGGCCTTATCCTTGTGGACACACCATATGAACAAGATTGACTTCATTGATCGCTACGATGGAGATTTCGATTATTATGGGCCCGCAGTACGACTGGGTGCTGGGGTCCTGACGTCTGAAGTCTTTACGGCAGCCAATAACGCGGGTGTCCGCGTTGTTACTGGCACATGTCCCGATGTTGGCACCGCTGGCGGATTCACATCTGGCGGCGGCCATGGAGTCTTCACATCAGTCTACGGTATGGCAGCGGATAATGTTTTGGAATGGGAAATAGTCACTGCCCATGGCGAGCACATCGTGGCGACCCCTATATCACACGCAGACCTATACTGGGCTTTAAGCGGTGGAGGCGCAGGTACCTTTGCCGTCGTTATATCGCTAGTAGTCCGTACCTATCCGGACGGGATGATGGGCGGCGCTCAGCTTTCTTTCGATACCGGAACAGCCGCAGGCGTAGATAAGTTCTGGGAGGGTGTCGAGGCGTTTCAATCCGCACTTGGGTCAGTCGTCGACACTGGAGCGGTCGCATCATTCCTCCTAACTCAAGATGCGCTCGACGTCTATGGTATTTCAATGCCAGACCGTAACCTGTCCACGATAGACAAGATCCTACAACCTGTCGTCCAAGCCATGGAGGATGTTGGTGTAGCTGTAAACGTCACCAAGTCAACCCATTCTGGGTTTCTCGACTTTTACAATCAGTACTTCCTTCCGGCCGTCACAACAACTCCCAGTGCCCAGATTACTGGGGGACGGCTAATCCCACGTTCTATAGCAGAGAACACAACGGAGAGTGCACGTGTTGTTCGTGCCTACCGAACTGCAACCGAAGCAGGGTTCGGTATCGTCTGCGATGCAGTCCAAGCAGACCGAGCACCCGCGTTTGCCAACGCAGTATTTCCAATATGGAGGTCTTCTTTACTAAGTTGCATATTTGTCAAAACGTGGGATTTCAGCGTGCCGCGGGGAGAAATGGTAGCATATCAGGCAAATCTGACTCAATTTGTAATGCCCGAGATCGAGGCTGCAACCCCTAATGGGGGAGCTTATCTGAACGAAGCGAACTTCCAACAACCAAGCTGGCAGAATGAATTTTACGGTACGAATTACCCTCGACTGAAGAGTATGAAAGACAGTGTTGATCCTTTGGGTGTCTTCTACGCCCGGACAGCAGTAGGCAGCGAAGAGTGGGCCGAAGATGCCCAAGGGAGACTATGCCGAACATGAGAGGTTCGGGGCTGTACGGGTATACCTCAAAAGTTTAATATTTGTCTTTTATGTAACTACTACCTAGTAGCAACTAGATGCGTCTCTTAGCCCGAGTCAGCGCTACCCACAGGTAAAGTAATTATTTGACTGACTGTCAATTAATTGACCCAATCCAGTCCAAATAATCGTTTTAAAATTAATTGCAGGTAAAGTAATAATTCTTTACCTGACTTGTTACTTGTCAATTACTTCCAATTAATTTTCCTATTTTTTTAAATATTTTTTGTTGTTTTTTTTTGGTAAAAAAGAAGCCTTCTTTCCTAGGTAGGCTAGGTGGCACCCTGTTTTTAAACCCACTTATTCAGCCACGTACACAGCCACTTACCTAGCCACTTACTAAGCCACTTACCTAGCCACTGACTTAGCCACTTACATCTACATTCTACCTACCAACCACCCCATCCCTACCTACCACCCTACCTACCACCCTACCTACACCTACTTACACCTACCTACCTACCTTGCTTTCTACAATCTGTATGCTTTATGTACATTGCTTGAGTTACTTGATCAATTAACTTGATCAATCCAGTCAGCGCTCCCCATAGGTAAAACAATACTTTGACTGCTTAACAGATAACTTGACTAACTAAGGCATAAATAAAAGGTTTGAATTTATTTGCAAATAAATCAAATATTTTTTATTTTATTTATATTTATTAATTATTTATAAATAATTTTTTTTTTTTGATTTTTTTTTATTATTTTTTTAGTAAAAAAAAAACTATTTAAAAAATATATTTTATAATATTTTTTTATTTAAATAGCAGTTTATTTTAAAACTTATATTAACTAATTAATAAAAACTTTTTTTTATTTAATAAATTTATATATTTATTTATTTATTTAGCTAATATTGATTTAATTATAACTTTTTAAATTAATTATTTTTTTTTTTTGTTATAAATTATTTTTAACTTTTAATTTTTAATTATTTATAATTTTATATACTTTATATATAATATTAAATTATTATTAAATTTATATTTAATATAATTAAAACTATTTAATAATATTATTTTTATAATAATATTATTTTTTTTTTTTAATATTATAGTTAAAAATATATTAAATTTTTTTAGCTAATATTTTTTTTAATATTTTTTTTTTTTTTTTTAATGCTATATATATTATAATTTAAACTATAAAAACGTTATTTTTAAATTTAGCTTTTTTTTAATTTAATAATTATTTATTTTTATATAAGTTTTTTTATAAAATCGATTTTAATTAATAAAAAACTTTTTTTTTTTTTAACTTTTTTACTATTTTTATAATTATATTTTTATTTTTTTTATTAACAATATTATTTATTTTTTAATTTATATTAAAATAACTAATATATTTAAAACTAATATATTTTTAACTATTTATTTATATTTATTTTATAAACTTTTACTAAATTATTAATTTAATTAATTTATTTTAATTAATATTATTTATTATTATTTTTTATTATTTATTTTTTATTATTTTTTTTATTATTTTTATTTTTATATTTTTATTTTTATTATTACAAATATTATAGTTATTATTAAAAAAACAAAATATTTTAAATTAATATATTTTTTGTTTTATAAAAATATATTTTTTAAAATATTTTTATTTTAAGTTTTAACTTTTTAATAAATTTATTTTTTACTTTTTTTATTATATTTAATTAAATAATAAATTAATAATAATGTTATTATATAGCGTTTAATAATATTTTTTAAAAATATAATATATTATTATTTTTAAATAAATATTGCTTTTTTATATATATATATTAAAATTAAAAATTTAATTAATAATAAAATAGTTTATAAATTAAAATATAATATAACAACTTTTTTAAAGTTTAAAATTTTTAAATATTTTTTATAAAATAGTTTATTTATAAATAAGTTGTTATTTTAATTTTTAATATATTAAATAATTTAATTTAGCAAATTTTTTTTCAAATTTAAATTTTTAATAAAAATTATATATTTTATATTTAGCTTTTTTTTTATATAAGTTTAAATATTTTAAATTATAATATATATTATATACTAGTTATTTTTAATAATTTTAATATTTTAATTAAAAACAAAAAAATATAACTTTGTTACTATTACAAAAATAAACAATATATTAAAATATTAATTATAAAAGCTACAAATTTAATTAAATATTATTTTTATACAAAGTATAATATTAATATTAATTTTTAATTTTAACTATTATTTATTACTATTATTATTTTTTAATAATTTTAAACTATAGTTAATTTATATATTATAAAATTAACTATTTAATAAAAATAACTGCTAATTTATTTTTATATTTTATTTAATATATTATTTAATTTATTTTAATGTTAAAAATTTTAATTTATAATTAAGTTTTTAAATTTTTAATTAGTTTTAATTTTAATAATAAATTAATTTATTATTATTTAATAAGTTAAAACTATTTTTAAATTAGTTTTTAAAATTATTATAACTAAAATTATTATTATTAAATTTAAAATTTATATTTTTTTTAACTTATAAAAGTTATTTTTTAAAAAAAATATTATTAATATTATTAGCTATTATATTAATTAAAACTAAAAGTTATATATAAAGTTTTTCAGCTTTTAATATATTATTAGTTTATATTTTATTAAAAATATTAAATTATATATTTATAAAATTATTAAATAATTTAATTTATAATTTAAACTAAAATATTTTATTTTAAATAATATTAATATAAACAATAAAATTTTAATAATTTTTTTATAATATTTTTTGTTTAAATTTAATAATTTTAAATATTTATTTAATAACAAAATTAAAACTTTTGTTTAATAGTATAAAATTTGCTATTAAAGTTATATTATTAATATTATTATATAATTTATTATTTTTAATAAAGTTAATAATAAATCTTTTAAATTTTTTGTTTTAATATTAATTAAAAAAAGTTATTTTATTAATATATAAATTAAAGTTACTTTTTAATATTATAATATTTTTTATAATAAAATTAAAAGTAATAATATTAATAAAATAGTTTATAAATAAAATATTAATAAATTTATTAATAATAAAAATAATATTATTTTTAAAAATTTTAATATATTTGAATTAATTAACGTTTTATTTAACAATATTAATATTTTTTATTAAAACTTTATAATAAAAGTTAAAAATAACATTTGTTAAAACTTTTTTTTAATTAAAATTTATAATTTTGTTACTTTTAAAAATTTTTTTTTTAAATTATATATAATATTATATAATAATTTTAATTTTAATAAATATATTTTTATTAATTATATATTTAAAATAAAAAATTAAAAAGTTTATTATAAAATTAATACTATTTTAAACTTTTTTATTTAAATAACGTTTTAATATAAAAGTAATAAAATTAGTTTATTTAATGTTATAGTTTTTTTTAAAAAGTTTAAAAATTATTTATATATTTATTTAGCTTGTTTTTATTTTTTTAAAAAAAAAAAAAAAAAAAAAAAACTTAAAATTTTATTTTTATAATTTTAGCTGTTATTATTTAAACAACTTTTTATACTTAACTGCTGCTTATTTTATTAACAACTTATTTTTATTTAATAAAGCTTAAAAGTTATAACAGTTTTTTATATTTGTAAAAAATAATACTATTTTATTAATTATTAAACTAATATATATACTTTAAATATTATTAATATAAACAAAATTTGTACTAACTTTTAATAAATATATAAAAAGCTATAAAAATATAAATAGTTGTTTAAAAAAATGCTTACTTATTAAATAGCTGTTATTTTTTATTTAAATATATAATGAAAAAACTTTTAAAAAAAAAACTTTATAAAAACTAAAAAGATTTATTAACAAGTTAAAACATATTAAAAAAACTAATATATTAATAATATTACATTTAAAATTATTATTATTATTTTATTTATTTTTAAATTTATTTTTAAAAAGTTTATAAGTAAAGCTTATAATAAATTTAATTTAAACAATAATAAAAAAGTTTATAAAAATAAATTAAACTGTTATTTAGTTTTTAATAAAATTAACTATTTAAAACTAAATTGTAACTTTTTATAATAATAACAAATTAAACAATAATAGTTTTTTATATTAAATTAATTTATTATTAATATATTATTTATACTAATAATATTAACTAGATATAAAAAAGTATTTAGTTAATATAAACTTATAATAATTTTATAATAACTATTTATTAAAATAAACATTTTAAAAATTATTTAATATTTATAGTACTAGTTACAAAAAAATTTAAACAGTTTATAAATAACAATTAAAATAAACAAAAGCTTTAATAAAAGTTTTAGTTTTAATTAACTAATATATTTAATGCTTTTAATTTATTTAATTTATTTGATCAAATAACTATTCAATTAAAACAACAGATTCAACTAAACAAGTCAAATAAGCGCTTTTTGCGATCAATCAAGGCAAATCACGTCAAAAGCCGTTTATTTGACTTGTTTTACCTGTGGGGAGCGCTGAATCCAGTCAATAGATTCAGGCAAGTTAGTCAAACAAGCGTTTTTTTGCGATCAATTCAGGTAAAACAAGTCAAGAGGCTATTATTTGACTGACTTTACCTGTGGGTAGCGCTGGCCCGAGTCGGGTGTTCTACACAATATATATGCAGTGACTATTGTGACATTACACCATATAAGTCGAAATTAACGAGTTCTCAGGGGTACTGGGTAATAGACTCATGGGATACAGAGTATCAGTCTCACATCATAGGTTCCCATGCCCAGCGTCTGTTAAATAGATAGGCACCTTAGCCAACTACGGCGATCTCTCTAGGCCTCAGTCTATGATAAAAGGGATCATTAAAGTGTGATTGTTTGCTCTGAAGTTCTTTTAATATACATATAGATGATCAAATGGTCAAGCGCCGTGATAAGAAGTATCTGCCCTGTTTTCAAACATGTTCAACCGAATACTCCGTCCGCTGCATAATCACATTTTGCTGACTTTCACTCCGTGGCAAGTCCTGACTCTTCAAGGCTTTCCCACTTGACGTCACAGTATAAGTCTTCTGATCGCCGGAAACACGGAGCTTAGGTACCAACTCCAAGTCCTGATCAGACGACGGTTGACCAGAGCGAAAGGAAGACTCAGACCTTATTCTTGATGACCACACAGAGGGGATCACGCTGAATACCCAAGATCGCACGTCTTCCAACCTTGGCCACTTGGAGAGTTTTGAGATTCGCAGTGTCGGGATGCAACCCATGATGATGACCAGGCATTGCTCTAGCGTGGCGATCAACTGGACCAGACTCTGGTAACGTAGTGAGATTGTGTCGTTGGGCTGAGTCAAACGGAGTAGAATGATAACGATCTTGGCGACGACAATTCCGAACGTGACGAGCGATAATGCCAGCAAAGCCGCAAGAGCTAGTTTCCGGCGTGTGGGCATGTTCAGTCTCCATATGATCAGGACCGGAAACAGAACGAATGTCAAGTCTGATATAGCTAACAGAACTGCGAAGGATAGATTAGTTCTAGGTTTTAGAGAGACTGAAATGGGTGGAAGTAGTGTGCGACTAACATTGGCCTGCTAATGCAGTATAGGGGTAAATCAGTGGATTCCATCGTCTGGCAGGCAGAGCGTACTCCCAAAGGCCATACCACGGCACGCACTGCGCGAAAAGAATGATGATTGTCACAATATTGAGAGTTGTCAATAGCGTGGTGAAAGATATCAAATACCATCTCAACCAAGTTTGGACACCGAAAATGCGACCAAGGAGGATGGTGATCGAGATTCTTGCTATGGTCGAGGCTAAGATACTGGGTGCTGCTGAGTACCAAGCCCACTTGTTGAACTGTTTGAACTGTTGAGCCGTAACTCTATCGTAAGGCAACCCGAAACCCCAGTGAACCTGTACGGTGAACATTGCTTCGTAGACTATCTGCAGCAGCAATGCCAGAAGCATCGTCCAATCGTCTACGCTCCATCGTTTAGTCTGTAGGCGTACGACAAGACGCATGGCCACTATCACGAGAGCGATCCCTGTGAGCGTCCATGATAGTCCTAGGCCGAGAGGACCGAGGCCCTGACTTCCCGTGGAGTCGGTAGGAATGAACCCTCTCATAGTGAGAGAAGCTCCCTTAACCAGATTGCAGAAACTCGCCATTTCTGATGGCTCTGTAGTTAACACGTAGGAACACAGCGCTATACAAGAAGTGGATTAGAAGGAGGAAAACTCAGATGAGGTTGAGATGCGACGATTTTTGGACAGGGACTCCTACTTCAGAGGTCTTTTGACTTTAGTCAAAGTAGTGAAGGGGCCGGCACGCCATCAAGATTTCAGCTTGCAATTGTAGGCCGAAGGACTAATCATAGTGTCTCACATACCTCTTGCTGCGCATATTGTTAGGCAGGATGGGTGGGCGGAAAAGTTGCATTTGTGGTGGGATTAAAATAGTACTGCATACGCTCTGCTACGTTATTTACATGAGCCAGTAGGTAAGCATGAGTCGTGGTATAGCTCTCCGCCCCTGCGAGATTCTACTACGACCCCATACACAGATTGATTGTGTTCCGTTCTTTGCCCAACCGAGCAACTCTCTTCCCAAGACAGCCACTGTCCATTTTCTCCTTGCAGGGGCTAGGGTTCTGGAATTGGAGGAATACTGGCCAGACACTCGCCGAGGGTTACATGCACGTCCATAGTTGAGATGTCGCAAAAAGGAGGAAAACCACAGAGAAAAGAACCGAGCATACAAGCATCCCATCTAGCGACAACAAGGGGGCCATTCCCCCGCAATAATAACAGTACATGCCGGTCTGGGGCGTGGTTTGGGGGGCATCTTGGGGTCGTACCTCATTAGCCGTTAGACATGAGCGTCTAATAGACGCGCTCTTGGGACGCCACGGCAGTATGCCGATGGACTGCTGAAGTGTGCCTGGTGGGGAAATTTCTCTACTATGCAACTGCAGTACCACCTTGGCGAGCAATGAGCACGTTGACTCTGCCCAGGGAGGTATGCATTCAAGGATTCGTATTCTAGGTCATCCGTCACAAGGGTTCTTCAGTTCTCGAAGGAATCTATCCATCCAATTAACAATATCGGCAAGGGAGCGTGACTGGACCTTCTGCCAACCATCGTCTCGTCGTTTCAACAATTTGATGCAGGTTGAGTGCATCGGTAGCTAATCACACCTTCAGCTTACGACGACGAAGAAATACGGTCGTTGTCTGCGCCACATGACTGCATGTGCTGCACGGAACTTGAGCACACCCTTATAATCCCACGAGACCAAGCACTTGCGTTTCGTTATCCCCGATATTCCCATAGCCGAGATGGATTAGAGGGGACGAGCTCTTGCATCTTGCTCGCTAATACACAGTTACAGTAGTACCTGTTTCTGGCAAGTCAGGCCACTAGACCTGAAGCTAGCAGGCTTGTAAGAGCCAGTTGAGGATAATCGCATCCTCCCCTATTCCAATGTTGCGAGGCATAATTTTCACAACAGCTAGTAGCATTAATGGAGCCATGGCCGGGTTTGCTGCCTTTCTTGTCTTTTACTAGCTATCTACAAGTCATAGTTCTATTTGACAATCACACGTACCCCTTTACTCCCCCACTTAGGCATCGCTCTTGCAAGGTCAACATGAAAGTCAACATCATCACGGCCTGTTTCAAAAAGCTCTAGATCGTGGCGACGGAACAATGTTGCCAGACCAGCATACAGCTCCATCCACGCAAGGTTGATGCCCAAACAACCCCGGGCCCCGCGGCTGAATGACACCATGTATGATGACAATGGACGCAAGCCATCCGGACCTTTAGGGTTTCCCAACCATCTGTCCGGAAGAAATTCCGTGGGGTTTGGAAATATCTTGTCATTCATGTGCATGTGATATGCGTCCATGCCAACTGCTGTATTGGGGGGGATTACCAGCTCGCCGTATTTCAGATGTTCCAGCCGATTGACTCTTGGCAATCGCTGAACTGATCCATAAGTTAGACGTAGTGCTGTTGATTATTAGCCATGATGATAGATATTTCTGCTCTTTTTTACGGCGTACCTTCCATGATTACAGCTGACAAGTAAGGGAGTTCTTCCAGGTCACTGCACGGAGGAATCGTTCCTGGGTCCGGCATGGCGCTAACAAGTTCCTTCTGAAGACTTGAGAGGATCATTGGATTGTGTAAAACGTGGAATACAGCAACGGAGAGCGTCCAAGATGTAGTCTCGACAGCTGCACCATTTAAGCCCATGGCTTCCTGGCATAGTCTCGATAAAGTCATGTCTTCAGGGGGTAAACCGGCGCACACGATTCCCTGAAAGACAGTCGAGCCAGGCGTTTGTTTATTTGCAACATCTCTTTTCAAAAGGGCATCTTGGACCCATTGCGTCATTTCCTACGTCCTAATTAACAATGACTCAAGTGTACTAACAATACAGCTGTTGCGATGCCGTACCTTTCGAAACTTCAAGACAGGTCTAAAGGATGGCACTAAGGCCGCAATCAGGACGTCCGGTAGCACATCCAGAGTCGAAGAAAGGAATTTAAAATGAGTCATGAAATGGACAGCGCGAACTGATCTTCCAACTGCGACCATGAAAGGCGAAGTGAAGTCTGGTGCGGATGAATAATTCGTTGAGTGGCCGAAAGTTATACCTGTGATCATGTCGGATGCCATAGCAGCCCACATGAAGCCTACATTGACAACACTACCCGTCCCTGCGTACTCAGTCGTGAGACGTCGCGAGATGAGGTCAAGTACCGCTTGCAAATCGCCATTGCGGCTCCTCAGTCGCGCTTTGGAAAAGTATGGCGCGATAGCAGCACGCCGTCTACGATGAGCTTCGGCCTGCGCTGTCAGCGATGTGGCTTCTGGAATGCTAAAGCGATACCGAAACTTTTCAGTCTTGTCGATAGGGCGGCTGGGTGTGCTACTGCAGTAGACGACATCATAATAGTCAGGGTCGTCGATATGTATCTCATCTGGATTGATGCGGACGATTGGCCCATAGATTTCGTGCAAACGCCGTATCTTGAACGTCCACTGGCCCCCGCCCTTACTGACAAGATCGTAATAGGCCTCGTACCAGTGTGTGGCAGCAGCGAGCTTAGGGCCAGGGAACTTTGCCAGGGGATGCAAAAGCAGTCTATAAGCGATGAGGCAGACTTTGTAGATGGCCCAGAGTGATAGAAGACATAGCGTAGCATGGATGAGCCACATAATGACGAGTGCTGCGGCTGCTATATTTGGGACAGGTAATAAAGTGCTACCGACTGAAAAGTGAAGCTACCAGTATTTTGCTGCCTTGACTAAGATCATGTCTCAGGGGCACAAGGTTGTGAATGCCGCCTCTAGATGAATGTGAATTCTTGGGCTAGATACGGCAGGTCTCAACAATTGATCTTGGTCGAGAATAACGGTCAGAAAGACTAGAGTCATGAGCCACATTGCCACTGCAACGATCCTGAATAATGCCTCCTTCCTGCAATGTATTTAGAGATCACATACCTAATCGTGAATCGATTCGACACATGGCCTTAGGCGAAATGGGCACCCTGGCTGCAACAGTAGTATTAAGTTGTTGTATGCATTCTCACCGGCCCAGCTAGGCCGTTGACGCCTTTCCGTTGTATTCCTTTCCTACCCGGACACCACAAATATTGGCACATTCAGCCATCGATCCTGCAATGGAAGTGCAACCGCACTAAGCAGAATAATTGGTCAGCGCTGCTTCACATGAGAATATCTCCCGAGAAACTGAAAGTCCCAATACAACGGCGGGCGGCTCGAGGTATCGGGAAAGATGATATCGCCGTGTCGGGGTAGTAATTGCAGACCAACCGACGAGGAGGGTGACATTGAGGTATATGATAAGCAAACCCCCCCTGTCACGAACCATCCCATTATCAAGGATAGGGGAGTAGAATGCATAAAGAGTGTATTCAAGGTGAAGATCAAAGTAACAGTCGTATCTTAAGGACCTAGGGTATGTAGTAGTTTATATATACAGAAGGTGTGGAGCGTCCGATACGGCGTATTTGACACCCATCATGGATCACGTAACCGAAAATGGCCACTTCTCACCAGTGCCACACACTAGGAAAGTATTACTTTTGCCAATTATTAGATCAATCCAAGCAAAACAAACGTCTTTAACAATTTGGAAGGTAACTTAATAATTACTTACTTGACTTGGTATTTGCCAATTACTTCTAAATAATTTTCCTATTTTTCTAGACTTTTTATGTTGTTTTTTTAATGGAAAAAGGCTATATAAAAGGTGTAATGCTTTCTTTCCTAGGTAGGCTCGGTGGCACCCTATTTCTACACCTATATCGACCCACCTACTTAGCCACTTCACCAGCCGCTTCACCAGCCACTTTACTAGCCACTTGCCTATTATTTACAGCTCTGTACCTTTTACATATCCCTTTAAATGCCCCTTCGGCATAGTGACTTTGGATAGGCAATAGGCCAGGGCTACAAATGCCCTTGTGGTTACGGTTACAGCGCATAAAGTGTGAAAATACGAAACCGAAATGCAGTGCCGTTCATGTCCGCCATTCTTGGCCCACGGTGGGGGGTAGGTCTTGAGGAATGCAGAGCTCAGTCAGATCCAACATCGAAGCTGACGGCGGGGGAGCTTATTTTTATTTTCCCCAACAGCCGAAGCATGACTGATCACCTGTACTACGACAAGGCGCCTGCCTGTCGTGCTCTTTTTAATTGCTTACGGACTCTAGGCGAGAGAACAGGCGTCCATCTCATTGGCCGTTCTAGGACGGTCCAGCTCGACCTGACTGCTTGTGTATTTTCTGTTTGTCGGGCGAAGCTTCACTGCATTCATCTTTCGCCTCGAATCGCAAACACAAGCTCGTCGCATCGACGACTACTCTCAATACGCGAGGCCCTAGCATGATGGCTGACCAGCTCGTTGTGGTGATTACTGGCGTTGGGAGAGGTACGTGATGCCAGGAAACCCCAAGACGAGGCTTTGAGCTCATTCTGTGTCAGGTCTCGGAAACGCGTTGGCGCGAGCATACGTCTCGCGCCCTAACTGTACCGTTGTCGGAAGTATCCGCGACGATACTGCTCCTAGTGTCGCCGAGCTCAAGGCTTTTCCCAAGGGCAGTGGATCGCGGCTGGTTCTCGTCAAGATTGAGAACGCACAATTTGCGGATGCGCTGAATGCCGTCAAGCAGATGGAAAACCAGGGCATTGATCATATCGACATCTTGATTCCCAATGCGGGCGTGAGCCCGCCGCTGACCCCTATCGAGGTCGTTGATCTTGCTGTGGTGGCGAATGCATTTCATGTGAACGCGTTGGGTCCTCTCGCATTGTACCAGGCCTGCCATGGATTGCTCAAGAAATCCAGCAATCCCAGGTTCACTCCGATCAGCAGTGCTGCCGCCACTATCAGCGGAATGGAACGGTATGCCATCAATGCGTCTTACTCCTTATCTCTACCTATGGCCCTATTCCCACCGGATGCCTGGGTACCTAACTGTCATTCCTGGCTGACTTTTGATGCTAACTAGTGGGCGCACTTTTGTCGCCCCGTCGTATTGTATGTCGAAGGCGGCATTGAACTGGATCACCCTGTACGTCATCGCCGCGTAGGAGACCGAGTACATGAATCAATCTGACAAATGCTCGTGCCTACAGAGCGGCTCATTGTGGCAACTCATGGCTTACCACTATTGCCGTGAACCCCGGGTGAGGCTTCGTCCAAAACAAAATACATGAAAGTGTGCTCACATACATTTGACTAGCTTGGTGGCTACTGATATGGGTAACGAAACGGCCAGATACCTTGGATTGGAAAAGGCCCCAACGACAGCGGAAGAGAGCGCCGCAAAGATAATGGCCCTGGTTCGTCTCCCTCCTTATCGGACTCCTTTTTCCTTTCTGACCCTGTCCCCATAGGTTGACAAGGCAAGTCGGGAAGAGCATTCCGGGAAGTTCCTAGATGCTATAACGGGCAAAGAGTTTCAGTGGTAGATCTTTCAAAGAACAGGTAACGAGTCACTGGGCTAATACGTAGATCGTTTCGGTATCAACGGGTATGCGTAAAGAAAGGGCTTGTATTGCCTAGAGGTCTATGAATGAACAAATATCGACACATGACTGCCGTGTCCACATCATTTACGTGAAACATAGTAGCACTGCGATTTATAGTTATATTACATCTGATTTAGCAATTTCTTTTTAAAACGGTTGTTTAAGCTGGGCTAGACGCCGAGGCTAAAACGGAGCAGCGGACAGCTAACGGATAAAACCCGCCGGCGTGGCGCCGTCGGACCGGGGGTTTAGTCAGCAGAAACGCCGGTGTTAGCCATATTGCCCCGGCCAACTACTAACGGATTGATGAAGCGGCTGACTAAACTACTCTACTACCGAAAGTAATAAGCACGCTAAATAAACTGTTATTAGGCCTCGTTTAATATATAACTTTGATAAACCAAATTTGGACTATTTATATTTCTGTCAACTTAATGTTTTTAGTGAAATAACAGAATAGGATCACATATAGGTAAGTCTTTTGCTATAATGAGTAACTTTCTAGATTATCTCTTCATTTGTACCTATAGGCAAGACACGGGGTTTATGTTGGCGAAATATTATGGACTATTACTCTGCCATCCACTTAGATAGGTGTTCGAGAATATTATCAAATAGTTGCTTGATAGAAGTAGGTAGGTAGGTAGGTAATATACCTTTCGTAGCACTAGTAGCGCCTTTTTAATCTATATTAGCCATCCATAGAATTCTATTAACTGTAGTGGTCGTGTTTCAAATCCACC
The DNA here is from genome assembly GCA_022495175.1 of Hypoxylon argillaceum. Taxonomy (NCBI): domain Eukaryota; kingdom Fungi; phylum Ascomycota; class Sordariomycetes; order Xylariales; family Hypoxylaceae; genus Hypoxylon; species Hypoxylon argillaceum. The sequence goes on along the minus strand of MU378347.1, from coordinate 5,822 downwards.
TCCTACTTTTGGGTTTGCACTACAAGACGACGACGACTATAAGAACCACGATCAGTCATATGAGGTGACGAAGGGACACAGCTTGAATTAGTGTATCGATGAACCACAGTGAGTCAGATTTGATTCCTAATCACGCTGTAAGACGGCTATTGTACTACCTAGCTATGTTCCTCCCTTTCCGGCTGGCTACACCAACTAAAGGCTACTTGCCGCTATGGAAGTAAGGTGCTTACAACGAATAATATAGTCTACCAAAGCTTCCTGTCTCATATATCATACTCTGGCCCTGTTCCACATTTTTTAACTAAAGCCTAGGAACTACTCGGCAGCGTATAGAAATCGTATCTCTCCACTTCCTATACTTTTTGATAGGATAAATGAGATATATGACATAGGATGGAAAATTCAGAGGCTCAAACGTCATCTCTCCCTCAAGACGTAGCCCTGCCACCATCGCCCCCTTTTTCGACGATGCTGCCGCCAACTCAGATGGCTAAGCCTCATGTATTGCCTGATCGCTATAAGAACCCGCAGCTTGTTCTGCCTTGTGAGGACCTGGACAATTATGCAGCAGGCGGCTTCCATCCAGTTAACCTCGGCGATACATTTCAAGGCGATCAATACACCATACGTCACAAACTTGGCTACGGGGGCTCTTCGATAGCCTGGCTCGCTTATGATAAAGATACGCTGCATGTTAATTTTTACAAAAAGACGAGTTTACAGAACACGATTACGCAGCACTAGAGTCTCTTTCCTGGGTGATACAAGGGCTTTTGCCGTTTCAGCCCGATAAAAGAATCTCACTCCAGGAGGCGGTCTCGCATATTCGATCAAAATGGATCGACCACAGGCGGACGTGGGAGCTCGAGGAACCATAATTAGAGTAACAAGTATGATGGATCTGAGACAAGACTAAAAGACATCATGTATTGCAGTACCTAGGGCAAATTGTTAAGCCACATAGGCCACACGAAGCTTGTAAAGAGGAAAGGATTAGAATCTAGGCAAGCTATTGAAAACCCTCTTACAGTCTACCCCTAGGGACACACAAGATAAATACCATCTTTAGTAATACTTGCTTTTTGTTGCTGTTCTGGCTTTTAGGAGGATACGCCTCCTAAAAGGGGGTAATTATCTAGCCTACACCACCCACTTTAGTACCCGCCCCTCTGAGTTTATCAGCTGTCTAGTAAATTCTTTAATACCTATCGCGTATTTGAACTCTTTTTGTCTTTCATAGATCTGGTAGCTATTATGTGCTACTCGGCAGTGGAGTACATTAGAAAATCCTTCTCGGGCCATAGTCATTCGTGCTGTCTAGAATTTATGTGAAGTCTGAGCTTTACAGGAGGTAAAAAGAAAGAAGTTGAAGTACGGAATATTATGTATATAATATGTAGACGCTACATATGACGAGCCTGCCCTATATCACCTGAGAAGGAATAGGGGCAGTGACGCCAGGGGGGCTCTTGATTCACAGGTTACAATAAATAAGTGAGTCATGTGTTCGTTAGGCTTAAGGGGTCCTACTACTAAATGAATTTATGAGTTCAGCTAGACATTACGCATGAATCTAATTCGAGGCCAATAATTGCAACAGTAACATCCTTGAGGTTATGTCTTGCTCTGCAGGGTAGTACTAACCAACCCTCACGTTTTATATCAGAATAACGAGCATCTTCGCTAGCAGGTCTTCAAATTGCCAGTGAATACCGACTTTCAATGTTCCATGCAGCAAATTATCTAAACCTTTAGCGTAGTAGTAATCTTTAGGGATAATGAAAATTTTCCTATAAACTAAGTGTTTCTCTATCATAGCTCAGCTATCCATAACATCAGCCCTGAATATGGTGTATGTCAGCCCCGCAGCCGCTTTTATTCTCATGTGAATCTCACACCGGGCTGGAAGGTGAGTGAGAACACTGATGATGTGCTCATAGTTGCGTTCTTTTCTAAGTTTATTATAATATATTGGCACAGCAAGTGTGCTAAAGCAAGACAAACTTTATGAGCTGTTAAGATAACAAGACCCTGAATGGCGTATACAGTCAGCGCTCTAGGTAGACATGGGGAGCAGGATCTTCGGGCTCTAGTCTCCCGCCAACTTGTAAGCGAGTTAGACAAGCAGGGTATGCAAATCAATAAATTTATGAGTAGTTGATATCATATCAATATACATTTACTGATATCATAGTAAAGTCCAGTACTAGGTGTATAAAGTTTTACTCCTTGCTTGTTTACGAATGAATTGGTATTCGGAGAGCATAGGGAATTACGTAGAAGCATAGGCCGCTTCTTTTTTACTATCGTAATTATTCTGTATCCTATTACAGCGCCAAAACAACTAAAGCTATTAAATTCCCTCTTTTAGATTGTTTTCTCTTCCTCCGGAAAAGGAAATATCTTTAGAAAAAGATTTATTAAATATAAAAAAGAGTTAAATCAGCAATACAGAAACAGCGACATATTGCGGTATAAATAATTGAACCCTTTCACAGTACGTCTAAAGACCCAACTAAGTATCAAGTTAATCGATGATCGAGTGAAGCTTAGGAGCGTTAGCTTAGCTAAGCAAGAAGACGGCTCCATACGCGTAAACACTAGCTACATATTGTTTCAATATCTCGATGCTGGGGGCCAGATAAACTGACGAGTTAGCAATCACCCGCCCACTTCATTATCTATGATATATAATATTTGTATTTTATTTCAGTACTCAAGCCCATTACGATGTTGCTAGAGCACTAGCTCATATCATGCCTACCATTGTTGAAAATAGTATGCTCCAGGTAGGATTGGTGTTAACTTTCCGGCATTATGGCCATAGGTAGTCCGATTTTCTTGTCTTGATTGTTAGTAACTACTGCAGGGTGGAATAGCGGCTGCACCCGACGGTTACCTAGCTTGACGGGACGATGTTACAAGTCACCCAAGCCATTGGGACTAAATACCTAGTATGTTCGTTGCTACAACTTGCGTAGGTAGTGCTAATTAATACTTAATACTTACCCATGTATGTAGGTAAAGTATAGAATATGGGTAGATGATGTGATTCCGGCTTGCTAAGCTAAGTAAATACATATGTACCTATTATTACTTGGCGTATTTAATGGCCAGGGTTATTGTTCGCCCTAGACCGGTGATGTGTTACCCAGGCCTCCGGGCTGCTGTTATATTTAGAGGAGCCACACCTATTATAGTTTAGTGCAAGTACCGTCCGAACCTCTCTAACGTTCGCTGTACACAGGTATTCGTGGAGCTACAACCCGTGCCTCTCCCACTTTGAAGTTTAGACTCACCTCATCTGCCGAGCTCACTATCCAGTCTTTGGGTTTTAGTGATAGAAATGTAGCTCAGTGATTATCGTGAAGCATTTTGTGCTGTGACTAGCTTGTATGCTGCCTGCCAGCGTGCGTTCGCTAAACGACGTACGCTAGTGGAAGGTCGCCTGCATGAATACGGCCATGAGGCTGTAGAAACCCTGCGAACCATTATAACGGCTGGTGCAAACTGAGCAGATACCGGGTGTTTTTGCTGGCACTATCAGCAGAGAGTCATGGTGGATACCATTCGAGGTAGGAGTCCGACGGTCAAAAGCGGTGTCAGGGCTTATGCCTACCTACTGCATGTGGAAGCTACGAATTATTGAGAACCGTGAGGGTATGTATGCGTAGGGAAACTCTGTCGGGCTGGAGTCTTCCAGGTCTTCCCATTTTGCCTTGGTGCTCGTATGATGGCCACAAGATCAGCCCACAAATGGTCGTGTCAGGCGCTCCTAACCGGCGGCGTAATCACATATAGATGGCTTTTGATTGGCGGAACCGCCCCTGCCATCGACCATTTCAGCAAGTGGCAGTGGATAGCACCCCTGATCGTCCCGAGACGTGTACTACTGGATTCTGTATCTAGCCGCCTAGCTAGCTGCCATAGATACCTGCCTAGCTTCTGGATTGCTGTTCGCCTTACTTGCCAGGTAAACTCTGACCAAGCATTACAAGCATTAGGTAGATCTTGTTGCTCTTATAAATTTGTCCCCTACAAAAGGAAAGTGTCAAGATCCTACTTATACCTAGAATTCCCTATCTGTTTCAAGAGTTCTCTCTCTTTCTTCTACCTCTAATACACCCAAGAGCCTTCAGACCTTTGCACGCCAGCCAGAGTACACCCCCAGTCCAGGTATCATCTCGCTCCGTTTACCAACTATCTACAAACAAAGACCCGAGGACTTCCTGTTCTAACCCAACAAAAACAACAATGTCGCCTACATACACAATGTCGGCACATCTGTGCAAGCAGATCTACAAGTCCTTCCAGAATCGCCAGACATCGCCCGAGCCAAGCTCCAGCTCTAGCTCCAGCTCCAACTCCCCAGCCTCATCCTGGCCGACGGTGATGCCCCGCCGATCGCCGTCTCCCGACAAGCGCACCTCGGTCGACAGTGACCGCAGCGACTCAACGCCAGCATCCAGTGCGCCTATGTCTCGCTCCTCGTCAAGTTCTAGTTGGAGCTGGGGTAGCCGCTAAGAACAACTACTTTCCCAACAAACAAGCAAACAAACAAAGCGGCATGCCTATTTCTTGGCGCAAACCCTTTCTACCCTCACACGCACTTGCACTTACACGCACGCACACACTGTATATCCGAGGACTTGGTCTGGCATTGGACTGGAACCGGCGTTAAAAACGGAATGGAAATACCCTTGACATTTTCTTTGTTCTCTCGTCACTTCGGTTTAAGCACCTTGATGTGTCTTAGCACTACTACAGACAGCACAAGCAAGCACACACACATTGAGCAGCCCAGACAACAAACCTTCTATTTGAATTTCCCTATTGATAGGGGAAGGAGTTCGGCTCGGCTGTGTTTTGATTTGATTCGCGATCCGTTGGTCTGTTGACACCTCCAGTTTGGGAGGTTTGGGGGGAGAAGGGTGGTATGCAGATGGATAGTTGGTCGGCTTGCGCGATGCGCTCCGATGATGACGCAAACGCACTAGAATATGCTGTAATCACGTAATCAATCGTGAACCACTATCACGTCGCGATGAACGCACACTAGGAATAGTATAAATCCACCCATCGCATCTCTTCGCCCGATTATTAATGCTATTTGAATCTGGTGATAAATCTGTGACTGTATTGCGCAAGCACCAGAAGCACGCCATCTGGGTACCCATTCGCAACAAGTAGCCATATCCAAGTATACTGTAAAAACCCATGTACAATGCTACCCCCTTGTAAACGGTTCAATGAAGCCTCTCGAGACTTGCCATACAGGGGGTTTTCCGTGCAGTAACTGGCGAACAGAGGCGAAAAGATCCCCTTTGGGCAGTTGATCAAAGCTCAGCCTCTTGCGTAAGAGGTCACTGCGCTGTAGTATGTCGTCCATTTGAAAAATATACCGCATAGATGCAGTTGTGCAGTGTGGATGATGTGACTACTAATCGGGGTTAGGTTCGATTTTTAACAGCGCTAAGTGGTCTTTGCTTTTTAGCTCATCTAGTAGCAGTATTTGTCAGATTTGGTACATATGCCCTGTTGTTGTATTAGTGACTAGCTCTAATCTGAAAAAATTATTTAATAAGCTCTTTTTAATACGTTGTATAAACTATTTAATATTAGCTATATTATTTATATAATTAATATATACTTTTTATATATAAGTTTTAAACTTATTAAAAAAAGCTTAAATTTAATATATTTTTTTAAAAATAAACATTTTAGTATTTTTTTTTATATTATATAGTTGTTTTAATAATTAATAATAAATATATATATATATATATAATAAATAATAAAGCTTTATAATATATAATATA
>MU378346.1:0-34868 GCA_022495175.1 Hypoxylon argillaceum | reverse complement strand
TATAAAAAAAAAAAACAAAAAAAAAAAAAAAGCTTTTAAGCATGCTTTTTTTTTTTTGTTTTTTTTTTTTTCCAAAAAAAAAAACTACAAAAAAAAGATCTTAAAAAAAAAAAAAAAACAATAGCTAAAAATAAAACTGTTTTTTAAAAGCGTTAATATATAATTAACGTTTTATAACACAAAACTAAAAAATTACTTATTATATTAAAGCATTATAACAAAACAATATTGTTTAAAGTTTTAATTAATATAAAAACTTTTACAACTAATTTAAAAATTTTATAAAATATATATTAGTAATAATAACAATATTTGTAACTACAAGTTAGTTTTAAGCTTGTTTATATAAAAAAAAAGCTTAAAAATTGCAATTTATAAATAAAAAAAAAAAAAAAACAAAAAACTAGCTATTTTACTAATTAGTTAAATATATAACAATTAAGCAATTTTAAAAATATACTTATAAATTTAAAAAAATAGCTTAAAAAAAAAAAAAAAAAAAAAAAAAAATTAAAATCGTTTTATAACTAATATATAATAAAAATATTAAAGTATTAAAAGCGATTTTATTTTATATATAAAAAAAAAACGCATTTTTTTTATAACTATTAATTTAAACTTGTTAAATATACTACATATTTAATTAAACAATAAAATTGCATTTAATAAACATATATAAATACAATTTTATTATTTAATAGTTTTACAATTAAAGTGTAAAAAGTATATTAGTACAACAGTATATTAAAAAAAATACGCTTTTAAGTTTTTTTTTTACAAAAACTAACTATTTAAAATATATAAAGCTGTTAAAATTGTTTAAAATATATTTTTATAAAAATTTTAAAATATAAAATTAAAAAAATTACTACTTATTTTTTTTATTAATATATAAAAAAAAAACAGCTAAACAGTTTAAAGCAGCTTAATTAAAAAGTATATAACAATATAAGTAAATTTAATAAAACAAGCTTAAAAAGTTAAGTTATAAAATTTATTTAAATAAGCTTATTTAATAAAAAAGCTTAAAAAAAAACTTTTGCAAAAGTTTTTTTACTACTTATAACATTATTTGTTAAAATTACTATTTATTATAAGTGTTTATTATTATAAACAAACAAAAGCAATTATAAAATCAAAGCTTGAAAATAAAACGCTAAACTTAAAATTAATATTTATTAAAAGTATATATATATATATAAAACTTAAAAAACAAAAAGCTAAAATAACTAAAATATTTAATAAGTTTTATTACAATATATTTTTTAAAATCGTTTTAGTTATACTAGTTCAATTTTATTTGCTAAGCTTAATTATACTTTAGTATATAACAAAAGCTTTTTTATTAAAATTATATATTTTTTTTATAAATTAATTTAAAAAAAAAATACTATATAACTTTTTATTTTTTTTAAAAAGTTATATTATTAATTAATAAATTTTTTATTTTTTATAATAATATATTTATATTTTTAAAAAATAATAAAAGTTATTTATTTTTACAGTTTTTTTATTTAATAACAATATTTGTTATATTTTTTACTTATATAAATATAAATATTTCAATTAATATTAAAAGCTGTTTTTTTTTTAATTATAAAGTTTATAATTTTTATAACAAGTTTATTATTGCTTTTTTTTATTTATAAAGTTATAAATAAAACTTTTTATATCAATTTAAATTAATTTATAAAATTATAAAAATAATTAATAAATTTAAATTTTAAAAGTTTTATAATTTAAAAAGTTTTATTTTTATATTAAACAAACTTTTTAATTTTTAATTATAATATTTTTATTACAAACTTTTTATTTTATTAATAAAAATTTTTTTATTTAACAAAAAAAATAAAATTATTATTTGCTATTTTATTTAATTAATTAAACTGTTATTTTGTTATAAATAGTTTTAGTTTTAAACTTAAAAAATATATAAAACTTTTAATTATTAAAAATAAGCTTTTTAAATTGATTAAATTGATTAGTTTATTATTGTTATTGTTGTATTACTGCTGTTTTAAGAAATTTTTTTTTAGCATACAAAATAAGTATATAAGTAGAACCTTTTAAAGCAGAAAGTACTCTCTTCTAGTTAGATCTTTCCAGCACCAAAATACAGGGCCTAATTTACCCCCTATATTTCTAACAGTACCCTATACAGTTGGCTCCATGTACTTCTAAGCTTATCCTACATAGCTATCACCTACCCCGCAGGGTTTGAGGTGAAGAAGAGTTGAATTGACATCATTATCTTACTGTAAAACGGCATATGTAAACGTGGCTAAAGTCACATATACGAAGCTGTAGTATAGTGTGTAATGAAAGTGTGGTTTTATTAGAACAAAGTTGATCCTAGTACCTATTCAAAGTTTAGATAGTAAAGTCTCGGTTATGCGATGCTACCATCTTGCCGGTTCCTTCGTCTGATGTTTGACGTGAGCGCCTTTCTAGAATGGGGGCGTGTGCGGAGCTCGTTCCACTATTCGTTGGTTACAATTTCACTATGATCTTGCGCGCAGATACACCAGCTCGGTGAAGGTCCACAGCCGCCTGGACACTCTCCAGTCCCTGGCCAGCAAGCAACGGCTCCGGCGCAGGTTTATAAGAGCCTGCTTCAAGCGCTTTGGGTAGGAAATCCTCGTAAATGGATTTACCGGTTTCGTCATCCTTAATGGTTAGTCCAAAAACGGCCTCCAGAGCCACCCCCTCGGGCGGATCCGGGAATCCACGCTTCGTCGTCGCGACGAATTTATTTCCCGGGGTTTTCTGTTGTGAAGGGAACGAAGTGGTTAGGAATCAATCAATCGATTTCCATGATATTCTAGTAAAAAGGGACATACCGAAGCTATGTCAACGCAGATCGCCCAGGCCGGAGCCCCGATGCAATCCATAACACCTGCGAGGGTCTTTGACTTAAAGGCGTTCAACAAGTCCTCATGCACGGTTGAACTGTTATAGTCAAACGCTTGCGATGCACCAAGCTTCTTCACGTAGTCAAAATTGTGAGCCGAGGCTGTCGTAATGACCTCGTACCCCGCCGCAACAGCGAGCTGAACTATCGTGTAACGCGTAAATGTCAGCATGGCATCGAAGGACGGATAGCGAATACGAAGGTCAAGGTTGCATTATATGTGTATGCTTACTTGCGTTACTGCCAACACTGGAAGAACCGCCCCAGACAAGTAATGTCTTGCCCGTAGGCTCGCGGGCTGGCTCAAGTGGAAGCTGCAAGTTTAGAAATGCCTTTTGGAATAAGCCGGCTGCAGCGGTCGAAAGTCCTAAAGGCAGTACCACGGCAGTTTCGTACGACATGTTGGCTGGAATAGGGCTGGCCATGTTGGTCTGTATAGTGGTATGGAGTTGGAAGCCTCCGTCCTGCTGTCGCCCGCTGGCCATACTGGCAGCATGCCCAACAACGCGGTCGCCGACCTGGAAGCGAGTTACGCCAGGGCCAACAGCAACAACCACGCCGGCGACGTCCTGCCCTAGGATGGTCGGATATTTGAGCGGAAAGAAGGCCATATACTGGAGGTTGCCATCAACGGGGTTGATAGCAACGGCCTCGTTCTTGACCAGGATCTCGCCAGGACCCGGGGTCCAAACCGGAGCAGGCCCTACTTCGAACGGATGGGCCTTGGCGTGCGGAATGAATGCAGCCATGTTGTTACCTGAAGCCATGGCGATGTTGCGTGATTCTGGATGTAGGCTTGACCAGGGGCTCTTGGAAGAATGGGCAGAAAGGCGTAGGCTTGGACGATGATGGTACTCGCTACAGTTACCGAATGAGGCAGAAGGTGTTGGTGCTGCGAGAATGCTTGTCCAACGAGGGCGACTGCGGATTAGACTGGCACCTTTGAACGATATCATGATGTTGATCTTGTACCCGGGCTCCTGTCGAGCGCGTGCGCGTACATGTAACCACAAAAGTGCCTGCGTCTAGCATAATGCGGCCCTATGAGCCCGGTAGTGCTCGTGTAAGTTTCCGTGAGATATAACGGCCGGGCGCGCATGCTGTGGGTGATTCTCCGAGCCCGAGCGGTTCGGGCTTAAGTAGTTGATTGTCAGTGATGCTTACGGCAGTGCCCGAAACATGAGTCTGCATAATCAATACCTTCAAGATAAACATCCAAGTAGAAGTGCCCGGTGCCTCGGTTTACCGCGTTGTGATTGATATTCCGAGCCGTGCTACATACTGTACTTAGGCGGGTACCTAGCCTACTGTACAGTAGGTATGTGTACATATGTACATTTGACGGCCCCACCCCGCGGGATCGTGGCTGCAGGTGGGGAACTGGGGTTCAAGAGGGGCACCCCAATAGGGACGAGTGCATCCCGTCACAATTAGTACCTAGTCTAGGTAGCCGTGAAGCTCCGGCAGAGGCTTGACTATCTGAAAACTGCCGTAAATTGTACTTTGCGCAACCTATTAGATAGAATTTCCTTAGGTTTCTGTTGCTGCATTCGGAGTCATTCCAGGCCGTGTAAGACAGCGCAGAATGGCAAAACGTGATTTCCAGCCAGCTTGTTCAAATGTATTTATATAGTACATAATTAGAAAGGTACCCAATTAACTGAATATGCCAACTGTGTCTTCATGGTGTTATTATTTCCCGGTCCACTAGGTCCACTGGGTACCCACGTATAAAGGAGGTAGACAGGCGCATACATACCTAACTTACATATTCGTCATAGGTTGTACTACGTTTCTTATCCCAAACCTTTGCCGCACGTTTGCATTTACGGTGATCTGCAGGATTGTAAGAAAACCCGGTGCGGTATTTCTTCCCGCCTTACGGTAGTCTAGTAGGTTTTCTGTTGATACAATAATGATTTTTGACTACTGATACCTACGTGAGACATATGTACATATATATACGATGCACTAAGCATGCTGGGATCGTTGTGGGATCTTTCCAGGACATATGTGCACTTAGGTAGGTACAGTACCCTTGTACGTAACATGTGAACAAATTATTCCAGTTTATTTTTTAGCCTCTGAGGGTTGCATCTGCCGCTACGTTTTAGCTGCATGTAAGTGCCAGGGCATCTGTGTAAATCTTGCTGCGTCGTCACCTCGGCAGTCTCCTGTTGTATGTTTTTAGTAATGTCGTGTTTGCCGGAAGGTATGGCCTAGGCCCTGCAGCTGGCATCTCTATGCATCTCTGGCTCGTACGGCTGTTGCCAAGGCTCTAGCAATAAGACGACCATAGCACCGGGCTGAGCAGCGCGGATGTTACCAGACCACCACCACCCCATCCACCAACCCCCATCTGGCCGACACGCTCTGAGGCTGCAGTTGTTCGAGTCCGCGCTTAGCTATTAATAACAAATAACTTGCCGCTAATAGGTAGTTTGGTATTTAGCTGTTCGTTTCCGGTCCTCCTCGGTGAGCGAAACAGACTGGCCGAGATTCGTCCTCCCTCCTCTGAACCGTAACCACCCCCACACCGGAACCTGTCATCTTCGCCGATGTGACCGTGCTACTTACTGTCATCGAAACGGGACAGACACGCCTCACCAGTCCACTTGAGATACCTACCCGTACGTACCACAGGCCAGAGGGGGTATCGAAATGGCCTGAAAATCCCTGCCCGAATTGGGCTGTAGCTGACCATCCCATGACGACGGTGAGCCTCTTCTCAATGCTCATTTTCAATCACAGATGTAGTAATTTTTCGAGAAGTCGTTATCAAAGGAGGCGGAAGCCGTGATTGAGAAGAGAAAACCAGCCAAACAGGAGCCGAATCGAGGGCCGAACGGCTTATATCCTCCCTGCCCATCGGTGATAGCTACCGTCGCCGGACACCTCCGACACGGGTCTTACGTCTTCGCATGTTGACTTACGGCATGTTGGCTAGGGAGAACTAGGTACTTGTGACATGGTCCTCTCGTAGGATTCTGCGCATGGCGCTCAATGCTACGCTAACGCATACAGTATATACAGAGTAGATGTCGATCAGAAACCTCTGCTTGACAGGCACGAGGCGCTGTCGTAGTCTACCTATATCTCACTGCCATGATAAGACGGCCATTGGGCCATGCCGATCGTGCCGATCAAGCTTCGCGTCTTTGGCCCCGGCTATTACATAGGTAGGCCAGTGCCTCATATTTGTCGCTAGAAAACCTGTCGAGATTTCAGCTTTGTGCCGACTCTCCGTCTGTTGGCCTTCCATGATTAGAGACACACCTGACTGCCACGTGGATATCTATGTTATTTAAGTGATTAGAAATCCAGTTCGATACCCACATCATTGGTGGTTTCGGCAAGAATAGTCTCCTGCACCCATCTCTCCAACATCGCCCTCATCACACCGTAACGTCGAAGCGGCCCCGAGTGAGTACCTCCTTCCTCTTCCTCCTCCCCTCCCTCTACGATCCCCTGTTCAGCGCAGCTTATAAAGCCTTGCGTAAGCACGGGGGCACACGACCATGCCGCAGCCGGTCGAAGTGCCAGGTACGCCATCGCGGCAGAGACCCGGTGGCGCCTGCGAAGAATGCCGGCGAAGAAAGCTGCGGTGTGATCGCCAGCATCCCCAGTGCGGCGTGTGCGCTGCTGCTGGCGTGGCCTGCTACACAACGACGACGCGAGCGCCTCGAGGACCCAAGCGTGGGTACTTAAAAGCTATGCAAGCTCGCATTGGCACGTACCTCCTAACCTATCTCGAATACCTGTCGACTAATATTCTTCGTGGACGGCAGCCGCACTTGAGGGGGCCGTGAACCAACAGCAAGTGGATGGGGATAGCATCGACTCTGTTTGCATTGAGAACGGGACGGATGACCTCTTCACACCCGACATAGAGCAGCTTGGCTGGCAGTGGGACTTTCCCGCCGTTGATACGGAGAGTTTCTTGCACGAAGCTGGCCTTGTGATTCCGCCACCATACGGCTCTTCTACTGCAAGCACCACGACCGGGTCGGAGAGTGCTGTTTCGGCTCCGCCCACACGACCCTTTGATGATGTGGCTTCACCAGAGGCTTGCAACAGCCTAGCAGCCTTTGAGGATGCGAGTGGGTTCTGTACGACCAACGTATCGAGCCTGATGCAAGCGGAACTGTAAGTTAGAATCCATTACGAGTACTAACGCTGGGGGCTGAAGATGGCGGCATGGAAGTAAAAGTTTATTTCACCCCATTTTACAAGAACATGTATCATGACAAGATGGGATATTGACCAGCGGCAGTGATCAGTTGTATTTCGACAGGGTGGACTCTTGCATGCCGATAATACACCAGGGACGTTATTCATCCTGGGCACGACAGACAACCAAGACAAGGCAGCAACTGTGTTTACAATACACTTTATGGACGGCGGCGGCAGCGGCTTCGGCTCATTATCAGGGCATGGGAGAGCTGCTGTATTATGAGGCGCGGCGGCTGATCAGGGATCCCGAAGAAGGGTTGACGAGTCCAACAAGCACCGAGATCGAGCACGTGCAAGCTTGGCTTCTGCTTGCTATCCACGAGCTCATGTTTATCGACTTCCGCCGCGGATGGATCAGCGCCGGGCGCGCCTTTAGACTCATTCAATTGGATTGGGCGCGATATACTGATGACTTGGGCTTGGAATGTGCACCGGCCCAGTGGATTGAGATAGAACAAAAGCGTCGGACTTTTTGGATGGCATACTGTCTCGATCGGTTCTGCAGCCTCCGAAGCGGCTCGCCTCCAACCTTCAGCGAACAGGTAATGACAGCCACAACAAACTCATCACCCCTCCACCTTATCTAGATTGCTAACCTAGCCCGTTTGTTGTTTATGTTTAGAACGTCATTCGGCTTCCTGCACCTGAAGCTGCGTTTCAGAATGACGGCTACGTGCTGACGGGCTGTCTTGCCGACGCCATTGCCTCGAGGGACGCGAGTCAGACGTCACCATTTACAGAGTGCATCGTTGTAGCGACGATGGCCGGCCGCGCTCTATCGCATCAACACCTCGCAGCCACGCAGCCGAACCCGCCGCGAGACTTCTGGGACCGCCATCAACTGATCAACTCTGTTATGATGCCCAGGATGGCTGCTTTCTCTCTCAAATACCCCCCGGCCACGCAGGAAGCCGACCCGGTGCTGATGTTTGTTGGCCTCATGTGGCGCGCTACTGTCCTCTTCTCGCAGGTTCCGGTAGTTGCCGAGTGCTCTGTCTCAGCAATGGACGACAGTGACTTTGTCGTGACAGAATACGCCAGGCGCTCCTCGCTGGCCGCCCAGGAGGTCGTTTGCATTGCCAAGAAGCTAGCTCAGGTGAACTGGTTCAAGGTAGGTAACATGGATGATTTTAATTTCGGGCCGACGACTGACCCCGCACAGATACATCCCCTGATGCCAATTCCGCTCTCATTATGCTCCGAGTTGCTCAATTCGCATAGCGGCCTAGACGAGTCAGTGGAGAAGCGCTTACCAGCCGTTCAGGAAGTGATGAATGATATCAAGCGTTTCAACAACCTTGGCCGGGGCTTTTACAACTATAAAGCTTAGGTGTTGATCGGTGCCTTGCATCAGAGACGTGGCCGAAGAAGGAAAATAAAATACGAGAAATAATGCAAATCTAAGTGTGCGAATAAAAACAATTGAAAATATGCATCACTTCAGTTCCAAGAACAGGGAGTGTTCGTCATTAGAAGAACTTATTGGCGTCTTCTATCTATGTGTTGAATCCAAATCTAGAAGTTATTCCACTAGTTCTCTATAATAGACTGGACGAAGTACCGCCGACGCAGTACAGCATCAGTAGCACCGAAGTCTGTCAAGTCTCGAAGCCGAGGTAGCATTCCGAAGGTAGGAGCGAACAACAACAGCGTCTAATTGAATTCCGTTTGTTCGGACGGTCGATGGTTCCGTTTTTTTTTCAACGGTGTGATCCTAGGTACTGTACTGCAATGCTACAATTGTTGGATTGGTACCTATAAGTACAAAAATAATGGTGTACATAATAATGATCTTTTTGGCGCAGTGGTAAAATCCAATAACAATGAGTCAGCAGACGCCTTCGTACTAGATGTTTTAATATTGCTATATTTCAAAGAATCGAGGTTCTTGACACTTGTCTGTCGGTGAACGAGATAAGCCACGGGAGATTATCACCTTCAGGCTTCCACCTCAAGGGCAGCCATCAACCCTCAATGATTTCCCCCATCGAACTTGATCCAAATCCATACCAAATACTCGTAATGGGGTAATCTCCTATCAATGACGGGATTGCTTGCAGATTTTCCGCAGTTTCGTAGCTGATAGCCGGTCTGTATAAATAGAAAGAATCAACCACAACCATTTCCCTATGTCCTCCCACCACAATGCTGACAGCATTGTACAAAGTTATCGAACACGTTCCCATCGGCACGCGTATGCGCATTAGCAGGCCTACAATCACGCACAACCCTCCCGTTCACCATAGCGAAGGGAATGCACGACTCCGCCCGACACAATGGGCCCCAATGCTGCGCATCTTCCACGCCCTGCAGCCACATTCGCCCGCCGCCCGGTGGCCGTATCCAAAACCACTTGATATCCTCCCCTGAGGGGAAGGGGATCCATTCCGCTTCGTTGATGCTCGTCGCCTGGGCGTGCTTGGCAAAGAACTCCTCTTGAAACGTAAACCTCATCTCGCCCCGCCAGCGAGGCGTGTCCCCGCGCTCCTCCATCACCGCCACCACCTGCCACGTCTTGGCGTCCTTTCTGTGCTTGCGCCAGCGTCCCCAGAGCCCCTTGGTGTCGCTGGCGAGCATGCGGATTGGCCATGAGAGGTGGCGTGTTCCGTGCGGGCATCGCGTCTGCGTTACGGCGCTTTTGGGGTTCGCTACTATGCCCGCTGCTTCGGCATTTGATAGAAACTGGTCCCTGCATTCTGGAATATTTTTGCCCTTATTGTAGGTATTGTCGCGGTTTGATGACCGTTCCATGAGCAGGTTGGTACGACGTAAGGAAGGGATATAGGCCTCGTTCAACCATTCCATGTTCCACCGTTTCTGCCATGAGCTAAGCCCCGTAGGCTCTGCTCTAGCAGAGCCCGAACTATGCTGCGAGGGGCCAGTGGTGCTATATGGGGGCGGCCGTCTTACTGTTGTAATGCCGCCTGCCATGATTGATCGTCTCGATTAACTATCAGTGGGTATATATAGCGTAGGACTTAGGGCTGTCCGTAGATTATAATAATCGGATATATTTTTTCAAGGCAGCTATTTTCTATAGGGAATAGCCACGTCAGCGACTTTGTATCCCGATCATATCGATAACCTTATTTAAGGCATAGCGCCTATAAAGGTTTTAGGAGAGCATAGTCAAGGTGTGGTAATGACCGCTCTATTATAGAACCTCTCTAGGAAAGTAGGCTTGACTCCTGGCCCGCAACAGTACTAATATCTAGTACTTACGTTCAAGCGAGAATATGGAGATTGCATTGATTAGGCCTAGGGTTTTTCGTCGATTTTTTCTATCTATACTTAATTATCTAGATTCCAGCACTCTCAAGGTTTTCTAGAGTAGTTGGGCAAGCAGGGTCTCCTCCCCCAAAGATTCGATTGTTTTTTCATGAAGTCCTCAACAAGTGTTTAGATGAGCAGGGCTAGATCTACAATAGGTTTCCCCATACATTTTGTACACGGGATTGGAAAGGAGGAGAACGCAGTTTCGGCTGTTGACAGTTGACAGTTGGCAGCAGACCTCGTTTATTTTCGGGAATAGATCGTAAGCTCGACGTTTAATAAAAAGTACCGGGCACAAACATGGAATAAATATATTTTAATTATTTGCTAAAATAACAACTACTTCGGTACGCACAGACTAGGTCTGGCAAGCGACAGAAATGTTTTCTTTTACGGAATTTTTACTAGTGTAAGCACGAGATATCTTAGAATGACGGGAGAACATATACTAGCAAAGTAAATATTCGAAAACGCAGCAAAGCGGTATTTGGTCACAGGTAAAAAACAAGCTTAAAGAATTAGTTATAAAAATCTATAAGCGTTAAAAATGTTCAGCGCTTGCCACATGAAATATAACTGCGTTTATACCTAGTTGAAAACCGCGATTCGTGCACTAATGTTCAATAATACAACATAATATTCAGTTCAGCTAGGCTACAGTAAAACTGTCCGGTAAATCTTTACAACAGCTGAAAACTAATATGCTAGTACCTGGAACTGTAGCATACTAGTTACACTTGTAAGCCGTGAAACTTATTAAATCTATAACACTACGTAAGCTTAATAAATACGATATTAACTATTGCGTGACGAAGTACTTGAATACTTGCGCCCAGAAGGCGGAGAATATCCACCGAATTAGTGCGGGGGTTCCCTGCCCGCGTGCCTTCCACGTGTGTACGTACAGAGTACAGTACAGGAAAGATGAAAAGGGACCACCAACGCGTGGCAGGGTTACTCGGCATATACAGAGTACTAGGTACAAGCCCTGTACCGTATAGGCACCTAGAGAGCACAGTGTACAGCACTTGGTGTGGCGACGTACTTGTTTACAGGAGGCTAATGTTAGCGGCTGGTCGCACTACTGCGGCTGACTGCCTCGCTCGCTAATCCCAACCCTTTGGGGAATATACGGAATATTATGTAGTGCCGAGTCTGCGCAAGCAGAGGAATCACTCATCACCATCACTCATACATCAGCAGCGGCTTACCTCCTCTAATGTAATATACCTCTGACAATAACGTACTGCGGCATCGATAAATGAGGTGAGAACTAATTCGAATTTCTTTTATCCGATATCGGTGATAGGGAGCTCAACACTTGCAGTATTAGGTACGGAATATCCTTAGATCCTACATGCCACCTGGAGTATGCATGTCGTCGGCTAATAGGCACCCGCGTTAAAGGTAATCAACTCATCCGATGAAGTGTTTATGGGCCCAGACAATCGGCTCATGAGGCTTGTCAGAGTGGGCCTCAACGTCTCGGGATTTCGCAATGCTACGTGGCTAATGAGCGACTCGACGGGGTAGCGACGCTGAGGGATGGAGACACATATTACGGCAGCATATTATACGATGCAATGGGTATTCACGAACGAACAGGCCCGCCGAGGAGATGAGACAGGAAGGAGGACTAGGAAGGCTAATGAGATACGACAGTTTTCCACGCCCAACTTTGCTTCGTAGACCGACTCTACGCGGCTGCTGTGGTGTACGGGCCTTCTGTGGCGTAATCTTACTTACCAGGAGCTGAACGATTACATACATACACATGATTCGATTCGATCGCAAAGCTCAAAAACAAAATTGAGGCGCCAAGTTTTCAACGCGTGTTCCAGGCCACGATCTCTTCAGTTCTATCATATTTCGGAGACCGAAACAATTTCGGTGTGCTTTACTAGTAGATGGCGGTGGTCTTGACGACCCCGTTTGCCCAGCCTCTACGCTGCTTGTACCCCTGCAGCGTGTCCCTTAGCATGGCCTCGTAGTCGAAGTGCCAGATCTTGAAGGTACGATCTCTGATCTCTTCAAAGGCTGTTTCTGCTCTAGTCATCTTGGCGTCATCAGCCCACTCTACCTGCTGGTGCATGTCACACACCCGCCGGCTGCTATTGACCAGCCATTGGCTGCGTGTGCGTCGTATCGCGTCGTACGTGCTAAAAGCAGCCGCGAGCGCCTTGGCTTTGGCCTCGGGGTGTTCGCGGATCTCGGCTACCACTTCCCGCATCAGCGTGGACAGGCACAGTGCGTCCTCGATGCCTTGGCCCGCGCCGGCTCCATGGTGAGGGCTCGTCGCATGTGCCGCGTCGCCGGCCAGGCACAGCCGGTCGCTGTTGTAGCGCGGGGCCGGGAACTCCCAGAGGTCGAAGATGGCCCACTTACTCATCGTGTCGGGGAAGCGCTCGATGAGGTTGCGCACCGGCGTACACCACCCCTCGAACGCCGCCTTGACGTCGTCCCGCGTGCCCTGGGCCACCGTCTGCGAGTCGTCCGGCCACTTGTTGGGATCCCTGACGAAGGCTACCGCATTCATCATGGCGTTGTTGGCCACTGGGTAGTGCAGCAGATTCGCGTTCGGCCCCACGTGGTTGTGCTGGTTCATCGCTTTGTACTCGCCTAGAGCCTCAATGGCTTGGGCCATGGGAATCAGGGTCCGATATGCCACGCAGTGTGAATAGCTGGGGCGCGAGGCGGGGTGATCTTCGCCCAAGAGAATCTGTCGTACGCGTGACTTGACACCATCACAACCGATCACTTCATCTTATATCAGTGCTCTGTTCGGCAAGGGGTGTGTAGGTTAGGATGTGGTACAACATACCGGCATCTGCTTCGACAGTGGTTCCGTCTCGGAACGTGAGCAAGAGTTTCTGGCCCGGTCCTCTATCTTCAATCGTGTCGAGCCTCTTCTTTAGCTCGACCACCTCAGGAGGTATGCACTTGACAAGAGACTCAAGGAACTGGTCACGCCGGCAGCCCTCAAACCCCCGTGGGCCAGCGCTTAGCTTGTAGAACAAGCGTTGCTGGCGGGGGTCCTCGCGATGTCGTTCGTATCCGTCAATCCAACGCAGGTAATCATCGGGATCCTCGGCACCGCCATTGGAGGTCGCAACAGACCCGCTTGATCGCAGGGCGACAGGGATTACTGGGTCGATCAGATTCATGCATCGGATGGCGTTAGCCGTGAAGGCAATGCCGGCACCGATCTCGCGGAAGCCTTGAGCTTGCTCGTATACCTTGACCTTAACTCCGGCGCGGAGCAGGCCGATGGTGAGCACGAGGCCGATGATGCCACCCCCTATGATGACGATCTCCGGGTCTCCACCTGGTGAGCTTGCAGCAGTACTCATGATTGCAAGTGATAATTTTGAAGTTCGGACTTGCCACGCTCTGAGGCAGAAAATTCTACGATAAAGAAACAAAACTTCAACACGGTTGGTCTCGGTGTTGAAGAGTAGTCAGAAATGATTTGATAAAGTGAGTCCTAATTAAGATCTAGTCAACACATGGAACAGTCCAGCCGGCAGTTTAAAAGAGACAGGTCTGGTCCCTAGTCGTACGTGTTGGTTCGGCCATATCATGCCACAACATGAATTCCTCGGGGCTGCTAAGATCCTGGCTTGTTCATTTATTCAACCTCGGGTTATTACAAAGCCACCCGAGATAGGCATGTTACGAATTCTATACTAGGATTACTGGATATATGGAAATATCCCGTGCCGAGCCCCTTAATGACAGGCTCGGGATCTTCACAAGTCTTTGCTACTCTGACTGCATCACCTGCAATTCTACCCTTTCCACACCAACCAAGTTCTATCTGAGACCGCAGGGCTGAATACTTCTACCCGATGATTAAACGAGTAATTTGTCATAACTGGAAGTACTCGTGGGATGTGCCAGATTCGTGCTCTGTCGTTGCTTCGGCTCGGGGAAACTCGACGCTATGTGCTTCGCTGACTTAGTTCTTGCCACATTGATCTACTTGCATACCTGTAAGATGTCCTAGTTCTGCGGCTCCGGGTTTGGTTCTGCTTACCATTTTCTTCCTCTTTAGTGGTTGGCCGCGATATGCCAAACTGCCATAGCGTTCAGAGACTCCGAGGGATCTGAGATCGACCGGGACAGCTCTCTATGCTGAAACTTCTCGGAACCGAAGGCCATTGGCGATACGCTATTTTCATATGTAGACTGAAGGAGAGAATGCTTCTGTTTATGGGTGTATAGGCGAAAATCGGTAAATAGACTAGAGCTGGTCTAGCCGCCTTGCTACTTATTATATCGTGCTCGGCTTGAAAAGTCATGATCGAATTGACACAGAAAATCAGTGCCAGCATCGTCCGAAGGCATCCTCACCTAACATCGTGCTATTAAAGCTTGTCTATTTTTACATGAACATTCATCTCATACAATCTCTCTCTAGCCTAGGCGGAATCATCACTTCTCGTAGTCGTTGAAGCAACCTAGGTTTCTCTCCAGACCAGTTATAAGTTAACTATGTCAGAAATGGCTGATTTTGTACGCTCTGCTTCGGCTCATCCTGCCGTCCTCATGTTTGGACCTTTGTCGCTATCATGTAACCCTACACAAGTTGCTCGAGTGCGAAAAGCCGTTGTTGGCAATGCCCACAGTGCATGGATTCTCAGCATAATTTCTCAGTTGCCACAAGTATGGAAGTCCATCTCGACTGCTCTTCCAAGCCTCCACGACGACACAGGCTACATACAAGTCTTAGATTTGGCGGAAGCCTTTCGTTTGGGACGACCACTCGAGACCTCATATCCCTTACCTAACAAGGTGCTCGTACCCCTGGTCGTTATATATCATCTAGCCCAATACATCGACTTCCTTGGACGCACCGGTATCAATGTTGATGAGACGTACAAGAGCCCTGGGGAGACTATTGGGTTCTGCACGGGTCTCTTGAGCGCGTTCGCTGTTGCTACCTCGGAAAATAAGGCCGACTTTGAGCGGTATGGTGCTGTTGCTATAAGACTTAGTCTGCTAGTAGGCATGGTGGTCGATGCCCGGGAAGCTTCCTCAGAACTTAATGTCTCTAAGTCGCTTCGCGTGGGTTGGAATTCGACGCAGTCGAAGGAGGAAATGATGAGTATTATCAGGGAGCACCCAAATGTAAGATCAAGCCCTACCCCTTCGCGAAATCCGCCTGCATCTCTCTTTATTTTTATTTTCTTCGTTTTAATATTTGAATCAATTAACATCTCACACGCTCTACTCTCTCCAGACATATGCATCAGTTGAATATGATGAGAATTTGACGACTGTCACGACGACGGCCTCGAATATCAGAGCACTTGATCAGCAGCTAAAGAATTATGGGTTCATGTCCTCGGAGCTTGAGCTTTATGGACGTTTTCATGCCGAATGTCACCGGGAATTGATGGCGCCTATCCTAGAGTTCTGCGACTCGAACCCCGAGTTCCAATTTCCCGACGCTTCCAAAACACTCTGTCCGACGCGCTCAAATAGTCAAGGGCAACTGCTTTCACAAGGGAGTCTGCATCACCACGCTCTTCATTCTATCCTAACAAATACATCCGAGTGGCATCAAACCCTGACGGCCGCCCGACAGTCTCTCGTTGAGAAAGACTCGCTTCTTATATCATTTGGTTTCGGGCGATGCGTACCGCCTACGCACATGCGCGTTATTAGTCACCAGGTAGTTCACCTGGCTGACGTCGAAGACTCTATCGCTCCTGTGTCGAAAGACCAGCGAGCTATTATTGACAACGACATTGCTGTCGTCGGCATGTCGTGCAAGGTAGCCGGCGCCGATAACCTGGAAGAGTTCTGGGATATTCTCTGTGCAGCCAAATCCCAGCACCGAGAGGTGCCTCAGGATCGCATCGCCTTCAAGAAGACGGCGTTCCGCGATGTTGATGAGAAACGAAAGTGGTTTGCCAACCTCATTGACGGGCCCGACAAATTCGATCACAAGTTCTTCAAGAAGAGCCCTAGGGAAAGCGCGACTATGGATCCCCAGCAAAGACTGCTCCTGCAGACCGCATACCAAGCTGTGGAGCATTCGGGCTATTTCCGTTCCCCTGAGCCGGACAGGCGTGTGGGATGCTACATCGGTTTGTGTGCCACCGACTACGAGAACAACGTTGCCTGCCATGCGGCAAATGCTTTTTCTGCTACTGGCAATCTTCAAGGCTTCGTGGCTGGAAAAGTAAGCCATTACTTCGGCTGGACAGGGCCCG
The DNA here is from genome assembly GCA_022495175.1 of Hypoxylon argillaceum. Lineage (NCBI taxonomy): Eukaryota > Fungi > Ascomycota > Sordariomycetes > Xylariales > Hypoxylaceae > Hypoxylon > Hypoxylon argillaceum. The sequence goes on along the minus strand of MU378346.1, from coordinate 18,230 downwards.
GCCTCACCATTGACACGGCTTGCTCTTCGTCTGCTGTGGCCGTGCATCAAGCGTAAGTGACTCTACACCTCTCCATTGCCCCCCCCAGCTCAATTATATCAATCTCTCGTTTATTCCGCACCCAAGCCTATTTAATTACTCCAGGTAGCTTTAAATTCACTTTGCAAGGAAGCATGCTGACCCCGATTATTCAGATGTCGCGCCATCATCAGTGGGGAGTGTACCGCGGCCCTGGCTGGAGGCACGCATGTCATGACCAGTCCTTTATGGTTCCAAAATCTCGCAGGCGCCTCATTCCTAAGCACAACAGGTCAATGCAAGCCTTTTGATGCTAAGGCCGACGGTTACTGTAGAGGTGAGGGTGTGGGTGTCGTCTTCCTGAAGAAGCTATCGGCCGCAGTGGCGGACGGTGACCAGGTGTGTTTCCTTGATAGCTCTTGTTTTCTTTTTAGTATGTCTCGAAGAATAGGCTAACTTATGACTCTCAAATAGATATTAGGGGTCGTAGCAGCAACGGGTGTTCAGCAGAACCAGAATTGCACCCCTATATTCGTCCCCAACGTGCCATCACTCTCCAATCTCTTCAGCCAAGTAACGACAGCAGCTCGGCTCAAGCCCGGCCAGATATCGGTCGTCGAAGCTCATGGCACTGGCACTGCTGTCGGAGACCCAGCCGAGTACGACAGCATCCGACAAGTACTCGGCGGCCCCATCCGCTCGAGCCCACTGGTTATCAGCTCTGTCAAGGGCCTCGTTGGCCATGTCGAATGCACATCGGGTATCATATCCATGATCAAGGTGCTGCTGATGATGAACAAGGGTGCAATTCCCCCACAAGCTAGCTTCACCACTATAAACCCTGCTATTAAAGCAACCTTGGCCGACAACATGAATGTGCCTACGAGCTTGCTTCCCTGGGATGCAGATTTCCGTGCAGCGCTTATCAACAACTACGGTGCCTCCGGGTCCAATGCTTCTATAGTGATCACAGAATCACCCCTGGCGGCGAGGCACCGAGTAAATGTCGGCGCTTTGTCGAAATCGACATCCCCTAGCTTGAGGTATCCGTTCTGGCTCTGTGGCTTCGATGATCAGAGTCTCCGGCGATACACCAAAGCCCTCACGGCCTATTTGAATAGACAGGTCAGCTTTCCAGAGGATCTCTCTATTGCCAACATTTCATACAATCTTGCCATCCAGACCAATCGTGGACTTGATCAGCGCTTGGTCTTCAGTGCAGAATCATTAAACGATTTACAGCAGAAACTAGTAACGTTCCAGCAAGGGGGCGAGCCAATCACATCCACGGAGCGCGTAGCATCAAAGTCGGTCGTACTATGCTTCGGCGGACAGGTCTCAACATATGTAGGGCTAGACCGTCAACTATATGAGTCTATCGCCCTTCTGCGGAAGCACCTTGATGATGTGGACGCAGTAGCTCGATCCCTCGGAATAGAAAGCATATTCCCAGTGATTTTTGAACGCTCGCCAATCACGAACATTGTCAAGCTACAGACAGCTCTTTTTGCCAGTCAGTATGCTTGCGCCAGAAGCTGGATCGACTCCGGTGTTCAGCCTAGTGCAGTCGTAGGCCACAGCTTCGGCGAGCTTACAGCACTCTGCGTTTCACAGGTATTGTCAGTAAAAGACACATTGAAAATGATCATCAGCCGCGCCACCCTGATCCAAGATGCTTGGGGTCCCGAGAAAGGCGCCATGATGGCCGTCGAGTCTGAGCTGCCCATCGTCGAGAAGTTGCTGGCTGACGTGGCTGCTGGCTTCACAGACAGCAGCAAGGCGGCCTCAATTGCTTGTTATAACGGCCCTAAGAGCTTTACTCTCGCTGGCTCTGAAGCTGCTATCGATGCTGTTGCGGATGCTGTGGCCAAGATGCCAAAGACAACAAGTTCAATCCGCGTCAAGAAGCTTAACGTGACCAACGCCTTTCACTGCGCCCTCGTTGACCCGCTCATGGCTCGCCTTGAAGAGAATGCCCAGGATTTGACATTCCGCGAGCCCAAAATCCCGATTGAACGAGCCACGGAGTTCCCCATGCAAGAAAAATTTACGGCTAAGTTCGTCTCTGATCACATGCGACAGCCCGTCTATTTCAACCACGCATTGCAGCGTCTCGCTCAACGTTACTCGGGTGCTGTCTTCCTCGAAGCTGGTTCCTCTTCCACAGTTACCTCGATGGCTAGTAAAGCTTTGGGCAACCCAAGCGAGTCTCACTTCCAAGCTATCAACATAACGAGTGACAATGGATGGAATAACTTGGTCGATGCCACAGTCGGTCTGTGGAAGGCTGGATTGACCACGCAATTCTGGGCTCACTGCGCTGCGCAGTCAATCAAACACACACCGCTTCTCCTACCCCCGTATCAGTTCGATGAGTCCAGGCACTGGCTGGAACTGAAGAGTCCACCTCAAACAGCAGCGGTCATTGAGGCACCTAAGGCCATGCCAATTGAGGATAAGCTACCTGATACCCTGCTCACATTCCTCGGCTACCAAGACAGTGAGAACCGGCTGGCGAGGTTTCGGATAAACACCATGATTTCCCTGTATGACAAGTTCGTCGTAGGACATGTCATCGCACAGACAGCGCCTATTTGCCCTTCTATCGTACAACTAGATCTAGTTATTGAGGCCGTCCGCAGCGTCCACTCCGAGATTGTGGCCAATCTAGAGCCTCAGATCCAGCTCGTCGAGAACCAGTCCCCTCTTTGTATCAATGCCGCGCGTCAGGTGTTTATCGAGACGGAAGAGAAAACACAAGGATCTGAAAAGTCCTGGAGTTTCCAGATATTCAGCACTGATGGATCCAAAGCTGGTAGCAAATCCTTGCATACTACGGGTAAATTGGAGTTCCGCGCCGCTGATGATGTGTCGCTGAGGCTCGAATTTGCGCGTCTTGAGCGATTCATGAACCACCGGCGGTACACAGAGATGATGAGTAGCGGCGATGTTGACGAGATACTCTCTCATAGGAACATCTACAATATCTTCTCTGAGATCGTCGAGTACTCTGATGAATACCGCGGACTACAAAAGCTTGTTGCGCACGGCAGCCACTCTGCTGGATACGTCACTAGAACACATAAGACGCTTCCCGGGGCCGCCGACGATGCATTCATGACAGAAGCTGTCTGTCAGGTGGGTGGAATCTACGTGAACTGCATGACCGGCCGATCCCCATCAGATATCTTCCTCGCCACAGGCATCGAACGATGGATCCGCTCGCCCAAGGCCAAACAAGGAGACGCGCAGCCGGAAGCCTACCATGTATTAGCTTCGCACCATCAGACCTCCGACAAGACATTCTTAACAGATGTATTTGTCTACGACGTAGACGACGGCTCACTGGTTGAGGCAATCCTGGGCGTCAGCTTTGTAAAGGTGGCTAAGTTGACCATGCAAAAACTTCTGACGCGACTCTCACCTGGAATCAGCCAAAAGTCTTCGGCAGCGGGTATATCTTCCTCGCCAGCCCGTGTAGAAGATATATCGGTGACAGCCGAAGCGCCGGAGGGCAAACCTCTACTACCAAGCTTACCGCCGATGACCTTGCACATTCCTAAAGCAAAGAAGGGACCCCCCAAGCCAGACGTAACCAACAAGGTCATGGAGATCTTAGTGGATCTATCGGGACTCGAAATGCATGAAATAAAACCTGATAGTCTGCTACCTGACTTAGGGATCGACTCGCTCATGGGCATGGAGATGGCGCACGAAATCGAAGGAGCGTTCAAAATTACGCTGCCTGAGAGTGAGCTGATGGAGATCATCGATATCCCCAGCTTGATCAAATGCGTACAAAAGGCCGTTGGAGTTAGTGGTGCTTCAGTTGATGGCGAGGACTATACGTCAGATGGTGAGGATAGCACTAGTGTAAAGTCTGATGATAGACATAGTGTCGTTTCCTCATCACATGGTCCCTCCACAGGCCGGACGACTCCCCAGGTGGAATCCGAGCTCGATCTCGGCGCCGAGTTGAAGCTCCCTTTCGCCACCGTAATGGAGGCGTTCAACGAGACAAAGGCATTGACGGACGAGCGCATCGCCGAATATGGGCAGACTAACTACGTTGATACGGTGATGCCGCTACAGACGAAGATGTGTATCGCACTAACGCTAGAGGCATTCGCGGAGCTAGGAGTGGTCCTACGTGATGCTACACCTAACCAAAAATTCCAGCGGATAACGCACCCGAAGGAGCATAGTCGGTTAGTGGAATATCTCTACAAGATGCTAGCAGAAGCACAGCTTATCGTTTTCGATGACACGCACATCACACGGACTGGTGTGCCCTATCCTGCTGCCTCCAGCAAGCAAGTACTAGAAGAGCTACTTCAGCGCTTCCCAGACCAGAACACGGCCGACAAGCTGACTTTCTACACGGGTTCGAACCTAGCGCAAGTCTTACTTGGAAAGACGGACGGTATCAAGCTGGTATTCGGCACGCCCGAGGGTCGCGAGCTTGTTTCGGGACTCTATGGTGAATGGCCCCTAAACCGCATCTTCTATAGGCAAATGGAAGACTTCCTTAGCCGATTGGCCTCGAAACTTCATCCGGTAGACGGACCGCTCAAGATTCTAGAAATGGGGGCCGGCACTGGTGGAACTACCCGTTGGCTCGTCCCACTTCTGGCTACACTTGACATGCCTGTAGAATATACCTTTACCGATCTGGCTCCATCCTTCGTTGCTGCGGCCCGTAAGAAGTTTAAGCCATACCCATTCATGAAATTTCGAACACACGACATTGAAAAGGCCCCCGCCGCCGACCTTGAGGGCACTCAGCACATCATAATCGCCAGCAATGCAGTCCATGCGACACACAGTTTATGCGGATCAACGGCGAACATGCGCAAGCTCTTGCGGCCCGACGGCTTTCTGATGATGCTAGAGATGACGGGCACTTTGTACTGGGTTGATATGATCTTCGGGCTCTTCGAGGGCTGGTGGTTCTTCGATGATGGCCGCACCCACGCTGTCACGAACGAAACCAGATGGGAAAAGGACCTCCAGTCAGTTGGTTACGGACATGTTGACTGGACCGACGGTCAACGGCCGGAGAATAAGAAGGAGAAATTGATTATCGCGATGGCGTCGGGCCCGAGGTGCGAAAGACTAGAGATCCCTACCGTTCCTTCAAATCGGCCTACTGACCTTGTAGTGCGGCAAGCCACCGTTAACGAATATGTACGGCAATTTACACATGGCTTCGACAACATCTTAGAAGGCGAAGGTGTGTCGTCTAATTCCGCGGCTCTGCGTGGCACATGTGGTTCCGGCTCCGGCTCCTGCGTCGTTGTTACTGGAGCTACAGGGAGCTTGGGATCACACATCGTCGCAAACTTAGCCAACCGCACAGATGTGGCCCATGTAATCTGCCTTAATCGACGCAATAAGCTCGAGATCAGCGCGCAAGGTCGTCAGCTACAAGCTCTAACACAAAAGGGTATCTCGCTACCTCAGGGTGCCCTAGACAAACTACGCGTGTTTGAGACGGATTTATCGAAGACCTGTCTTGGTCTATCAGACGAAGAATACAACTACATACTGGACAATACTACCCACATCATTCATAATGCCTGGCTTATGAACGCCAAATGGCCCATCAAGCGGTTCGAGCCGCAGCTCCAGATCATGCGAAACTTGCTGGACGTCGCGGGGATAATCTCAAGTCGACAGCCAGCCGGCGAGAAGTTTACCTTTCAATTTGTGTCGTCTATAGCGACGGTCGGACACTGGCCCATCTGGACTGGAAACCCCAGCGTGCCGGAGGAGCGGATGTCTATCGAATCCGTACTACCAACAGGCTACGGCGACGCCAAGTATGTCTGCGAGCTGATGCTCGACGCGACACTACACCAGCATCCCGCGCGTTTCCGCGCCATGGTCGTGCGGCCCGGGCAGATCGCGGGCTCGAGTACCAGCGGCTACTGGAACCCAATGGAGCACCTCTCCTTCCTATGCAAATCCTCCCAGACCCTCGGGGCCCTCCCCGCGCTGTCCGGCCCCCTCTCCTGGACCCCCGTCGACGCCGTCGCCGGCACCCTTGCAGACCTACTCGCTACCGACAAGCCGTACCCAGTGTACCACATCGACAACCCAATCCGACAGCCCTGGCCGGCGACGCTAGCTGCCCTTGTGGACGCTATGGGCATCAACAGCAACACCCCGGGTTGCGAGGGCGTGGTGGTCCCGCTGGACGAGTGGATCCGCCGCGTCAAGGAGCGCACGCGCGAGGTCGGCGCGCGCGAGCACGAGGGCGATAACCCCGCCATCCTGCTCGTCGACTTCCTCGAGGACAACTTCGTGCGCATGTCGTGCGGCGGGCTGCTGCTCGACACCGCCCGCGCCCGTGAGCACTCTAGGACGCTGGCGGGCTGCGGCCCCGTTGGCGAGGACTTGGTGCGGCTGTACGTGCGGAGCTGGAGAGAGATGGGGTTCTTACGGTGATTGGCTTGGTGCTCGGCTTATTTCCATTTTCTTGTTTCTTTTCGCTTATACTTACTTTCTTTTCGTTTATACTCACTTTCATTCAGCTTATACTTATTCTCCTTGCGTTTATACTTGCTTTCCTTGCGTTGGGCAGGTCTATGGACTTTTCTTGTCGCTCGGACATTCATGTTATCGTTGGGTCACAGGAGTTGGTGGGGTTACATTGGAGGTCGAAATTGAGAGCTTTAGTTGGTACTCTCGTCTAATCATCTTCTCACATTTTTTATCCGTCTTTTTATCGGCTTGCGATTTTAGAGGTTTTCAATCGATAGATCGATCAAAGGTTACGAATATCACGAATAAATATAAGCCAATCCATCTACTTGCATGCGTATACGTGGATTTCAATATTACTATTGCTGATTAGATGCTTATGGACCACCGGCAATATTATAACTGTGTATAATGTCCGGCGTTGAATATCCATAACCAACGAAACTCACACCCCTTCCAATTACAATGACTGACTTGTGACTAGTATTAAGGTATACGTTGTGAAATAAGCACAACGATGGTAGCTGAATATCGGAGTCTTATTATGATGATACGCCGTGCCGACCGAGACCAACCGGCACTCGGGCGGCCCTCTAGACATTCACAGGCACAGGGGTGGCGGTGGGATGGCCAGCGCCCGCAGTGCTACCACTAATAGTGGAAGAAACGCCGGCGCCATCGCCACCCTCACCAACTCCATGGCCGTGCTTCTCAACATTCTGATCCGGCTCGCGGATATTGCGGCCAAGGTTCCGCGGGGAGGTCTTGCGATGGCCCCAGAGCAGGAGGCCAGCGAAGCCGATCTTGGACAGGACATCCAGGACACCGTAGAAGATGGCCTCGGAGTCGGGGTGGATGACGTTGCCGCCCTCGCTGAGGCCCCAGGCGACGGGGTACAGGAACCACAGCAGCAGCAGCCAGACGCCGCACGTCCAGAACGTCTTCTTGGGGTCGCCCCCCAGCACGTTGGCGTGGCGCCGCGCGTCGACGAGCAGCTCGTACGCGATGAAGAAGAGCGCCGCCATCCCGAACGCCCAGAAGCCCCACTTGAACCGCGTCTGCGTGAGCGCGCCGATGAGCCCGCACACGATCATGAACACGTCCGCGAGCAGCGTGATCAGGATCGTGGGCGTGGGCACGCCCGCCGTGAGCAGCAGCTCGAGCAGGAGCAGGGGCGTGGTGATGGCCCAGTCGATGTACCGCGCGTAGAACACCTCGCGTGTCCCGGCGGCGCGGACCCAGCGGCTTCGGGGCCGAGCCCACTCGACGAAGATGGGGAGTTGGCCGAGGTTGGAGGCCATGGCAAAGTAGGCAACGCAGGCCACAGCGGTGATTCCTGCTGTGATGTAATGGAATAAGCGGTGGGTTTGGGGCCTGCGGAAGGCCAGACCCATCGCAATGAGGGTGGTGAGTCCCATCATGGCACAGACCGTGTAGTACCAGTCCGAGCCATGGTTCGTGATTTGTAGGTCAGCCTGCTGGCCGACGTATCTATTGTCGTAAATCGCCTGGTTTCCCGGCATAGTGGCTGGTGATGAGAAGATAGCAGCAAGTTCTTGAGTTAATACGGGATCAAATCTCAATAACACCCAATTCTGTAAGATGTTCTACATGAAAAGCCCCAAGATAATAATTGAATTTTATTTTGGGGAGGAAACATCAATATTTGACAGATTACCGCGAAAGAGCACGATTAGTAAGTGTACTTCGATCCATTTCGTGAATAGATGACTTCATCGCCCTCACATGGTAAAGACAAACACCGGCGTCAAACCCTAATATATACTATCGAATGAGCAGCTTCGTGGGGGATGCTATTGCAGAAAGTCAATGCTGTCATCGATGATCCGAGTCAAGTCTCGACCTAAGTCGTCCTAGACAGCTGTTGGCGACGAGATCCCATCTCGAGCAAGCTTTCCCGTCACGGTCTCTTAAATAGATGAAGTGTTTCATTGTAGTTTACGCAATGACTATGCATTTGACATAAACAGAGAGTGCTTGGTACGACCGAAGCACTATTCATAGTCTGGGATGGTCTTATAATTTCTGTGTTGCAACGTCGGTCCTTTAAGGCAAGTCTTCAATACTCGACCAATGCGTATTTGGATGTCTGACAATCACTGCTTCACCAACGTAAGATTAATATCGCGATGTAGATGGTTTAATGGGTTGGACCACGGGGCTAAATGAGCTAGCGGGAGTTTATCATGTTGTCGTTGAGTAGTTATGATATCATTTGCTCTGTTCTTCAGAACTTCCACACTTCCGCAAGCACTGCCCCTTAGCTAATCGGTATTAATAGTCAGCTTAACGATGATTATCCTAGCTTCAGTAGAGTCGAGGTAAACCGTTTTGATATATGGTGGCGAACAGGGTTTGGTGCTATAATGACGCTGCTCGGCTTCGTCCCGGATAGCGAGCGTTTATGACGCAGATTTTCATAATTGGGAATTCCTTTCAACTTTAGGTTTATGGCAGCCTAGTAGCAATGACGAGTATTTTACTATTTCTTGGCTATTGTCCGCAAGTATCATGCTACCGCCATAGTCTAATATCCATCCATATTCTCGTTGTAGGATCGTTGCGTCATATGTCGAGTGTAGGATATTCGGCAACACTCCGTGTCAGACGCCTAAAGAACCCGCGTGGCTAGGTATCGTGACTTGAGACGGAAAATTAGTCCATGGCGTCCGACAGCTTCACGCTGAGATAAACACGAAAAGTCGATGTAGTACACTTAAGGCTTGTTTAGTATTCGAACCGCGCAGCTTTTGGAGACCCCGACAAGGAAGCCATTCACGTTGTTCACGTATGGATGCTATAGTGTTTTGTGTTGATAATAATGCAATATTATCAAAATGGGGGACCAGCTTGGATTGTCCCATCCGTAAGATACAAGATACCCAGCACTATTCTGCATAGAGAATGTCACCTCTAACAGAAGCTCTAAGGTACTTATCAGGGAATTTCGCTCCCATTAAGCGGACATGGCCTCTGACAAGGTGTCCGCACACCGGTAACATACCTACGGAGCTGGCAGGAGGTCAATATGTTCGAAACGGAGCAAATCCACTTACCAACGAGGACCTATCACGCCATGTCCATTGGTTTGATGGCGACGGAATGCTTAGCGGGGTATTATTTCAACGGGTAGGCAAGGGTGGTCACAAGATTGAGCCGCATTTTGTAAATCAGTACGTTCTCACAGATGTGTTCCTTAATGCGAAGGATAATCGCAACCTGCGGCAACCTTTACTTCCTAGTATCTCGACACTTATTAGTGGATCACTCCTAGCCATTATCTTGGCTGTGGTTAGAGCCGTCATTCTTGTCATGCTGTCAAGACTACCCGGCTCTCGCAAGATAGTTAAGAAGATTAGTGTAGCGAATACTGGGATGGTTTATCATGATGGTAGAGCATTGGCGACATGCGAGAGCGGACCTCCCATGAGATTTCAGCTACCCAGCCTCGAAACAGTGGGGTGGTATAATGGCCGAAAAGCGGAAAATGAGCCCTACGAGGATGAACAGGCAGGGTTCGGCGGCAGAGGTCCTGCGGGCTTTATGAAGGAATGGACGACGGGTCATCCACGAGTCGATCCAGTCACCAAGGAGCTCATTTCTATCCATTCTGTGTTTCTTAAGCCGTATGTGTTTTACTCGATCGTCCCGCCGGCTGGCAAAGTGACTTCAAACAATGGTCAACTGAGTCCAACATTCGATGTTCCAATTCCTGGTGTTCGCTCGCCCAAGATGATGCATGATTTCGGAGTGGCAGCACGTCATACCGTCATTCTCGATCTCCCATTGTCACTAAATCCTATGCATTGTATCCTGGGGAAGCCAGTGATCTCGTTTGATCCGGCTAAGCACTCGCGCTTCGGTGTTTTCCCGCGTTACGAACCAAATAAAATCCAGTGGTTTGAGACAAACTCATGTGTCATCTTCCACACGGCCAACTGTTGGGAAACGAATTCGGCTGAGCCGGCTATGGAGACGTGCGTCCATCTCGTTGCCTGCCGGCTGACATCTGCGTCAGTAGTGTACAGTGCTGGTGCTCTCTCGCCGCCGACACCAAAAGCAGTGCCACCAGAATATGCAGAGGAGGAGCAATGTCGTCTTTACTACTACAACTTCCCCCTTGTGGAGCATGGTTCAGATAGAAGGCCAATGATTCGCAACCAGTGGGCACTGTCGGCAATTCCCTTCGAATTCCCAACTGTGTCGCCAGAGTACGCCATGTCAGAAGCGCAATTCGTCTACGGCTGCAGTATGGGCTCGCCATCATACTATTCCGCCGCACTAGGGAAGGCGGCAAAGATTGATCACCTGGCCAAAATCGACACCAAGACGCTCATTGCTCGCGGTACGGCTCATCCGCCACAGCAAATCAAAGGGTGTGTAGACAGCCGCACCATTGGGGAGATAATGCAAAGCGCGGATGCCAATGACCCCATCAAACTCTTTAAGATGCCAGAGGGTTGGTATGCGCAGGAGCCGCGGTTTGTTGCACGCCAAGAGGCAAGATCCGAAGATGATGGATGGCTGCTGACGTACGTGTTTGACGAATCTCAGCTGAATGAGAAGGGGGAGTGTAGAGAAGATGCGGCTAGTGAGCTTTGGGTGATTGATGCGATGAATATGAGCGACATCGTGGCCAGGGTACGTCTTCCACAACGTGTCCCATATGGCCTCCACGGTGCATGGTTCTCAGAGGACGACATCGCTGGCCAGAGGACGGTCGAGGCTGTCCGACATGAGGCAACCAAGGAGCAGCTCGACCTGTCGAGTCCGCTGTCGAGTCCGCTGTCAAGGCTGCGAGACGTCATCGAGAAGGCTCTGGGATAGACAGCATGATGCCGGCTCATAAATGCGACTTGTTGCTCGACCTGCAGAATGTCATCAGACTCGAAGGGAAGTCTAAGAGTCAGCCGTGCATAAATGAAGCGCCTATCCCGATAGGTACACGTGTATTCTGTATTCTGTATATGCCTACATACATGTATGTATGTAAGTATGTAAGTAGGTTATGTAAGTGTGTAATCTGCAACTTCCGACGTCGTAATAGAGTATACAAGGTACATGCGAAGTCATGCCCCCCTTCACTGACGTCGTCGCTGGTCTAGAGCTGTTCCATGTGATTTGCAGCTGAGGCCGCTAGTTTCCAGGGGCCATTGTTGGCCTGTTTCCAGGTTCCCAAAGCGGCTGTTGATTGGCCACCACCTCACTGTAAACTCTCTAATTGGCCAGGCGCCATTTCCGGGGTACAGATCGCTCCGCCCGGGTATTATTAGATACTGTAGCAGTGTAGTTTTGTATTGGTTCGACCAAAGACGGCCAGTTCTGGCCCGGGCAGTCTTTAAAAACAACACTGACTAAAGTACCTACACCTACAGTATTCCGCATAACAAAACATACTACCTGCAGATGGCATGATTTTTGCCAACATCGCCATCGCCATCGCCCCGAACACCCCGAGGCTCCATGATTGACAGGAAGCAAAATCCTGATACTTTGTCTCCACCGTCGAATGGTCTGGCCTGATATATATCATGGAGAGTAGCCAAAATTACCCCTCGCAAGCTTTGCATTCTGCGACTTGAACGAACGTCATCGAGCAAGTAAGCGGGCAACTGAGTCAACTATGGAGTTGATACCATATTCATCGAGGGAGGGTCAAATAGTTCTGTATGTTCGGTGTTTTCTTTTCGCCTGCTGCCCTCATTTACATTTCCTTTTTTTTTCTTACCTACTTCGCCGTTGATCCACGGCAATCGATATATTGGTTGATGGACTAACCAACATCGCGTATTAAGCCGTCACCGCAATGCCCTCGTTGTTCGCGATCATGCGTCGCAGCGACTCGAGATTCGAGGTGCCGCTGTCACCGAATGTCCAACTTGTAAACGGCCCCTACGATCTTCCTCCCCCGAGCGCCACTTCGATGTTCCGCCACAACATCACGAGTCATGGGTTGATCCCCAATACTTTCGCATGTTACAAGCTGGCCATTATGAACAGAATGACTCCCGCAATGGTCAACCTTCTTCCAACCACGTGCGCCGCTTGACCCAACCTATCCTGCCGAGTGGCGGCGAGGCGACTCCTGAAGCAGTAGGGGATGCTGAATTCATCTCGAGCGCATCGGCGCCGCAAGAAGGTGCACGCATTCGGAGAGATGCTTTTAGCCCCAACTACTTTACAAGGTTCTTTGTTGAGGAAAGAGAGCTGGGACGTGGTGGCAAGGGCATTGTGTTGTTGGTGCGTCATGAGATAGACGGCTGCCTTCTCGGTCACTTCGCCTGTAAGAGAGTTCCCGTGGGGGACGATCACGCCTGGCTGGAAAAAGTACTCGTCGAGGTCGAGCTTCTCGCTGCCCTCTCGCATCCCAATCTCGTATCCTACCGTCATGTTTGGCTTGAAGATGTCCAGATTCATCGCTTCGGTCCAAGCGTAGCATGCGCTTTCATCCTTCAACAGTACTGCAACGGTGGAGACCTCCTGCGCTATGTCGTTGGCGACCAACCTAAACAGACCACGAAAGAGCAGCTAAAGGCCCAGATGCGCCGCCGTTCTAAGGGCCATGGGGAGCGGCCGCCCGACATAGCGCAACGTCGCTTGGCTTTGGAAGAAATATATTCGCTTTTCAAAGACATTACCTCCGGGCTTGCTTACCTCCATAGCACCAACTACATTCATCGCGATTTGAAGCCCAGTAACTGCCTACTCCACCATGAAAACGGGAAACTCACATGCCTGATTAGCGACTTCGGCGAAGTGCAGCCAACTAACGCCGTTCGCAAATCAACAGGCACCACGGGGACTATATCCTACTGCGCCCCTGAGGTCTTAAAAATGGACGCTCACGGCCAGTTTGGAAACTTTACCGTCAAGTCAGACGTCTTCTCCCTTGGCATGATTCTATATTTCCTCTGTTTCGGTCATCTACCCTATAGGAATGCCAACGTTGTCCAAGAAGAGCTAGAAGATATAGATAGGCTTCGTGCCGAGATTGCTGGCTGGACGGGTTTCCGGGATGAGAGAAAAGAGCGGCCTGAACTTCCGGCAAAGCTGTACCAGTTGCTTAAGAAAATGCTAGCGCTAGATCCCGCCGAGCGTCCGAGTGCAACGGAAGTATTGACTATGTTGAATCACGAGTCAGGTCACGGCGCCGTGCGTGGAGGATCACGACCTATAAGTCCTCCACTCGGTGCACTCGGTACACCGAGCCGCAGAATCCAAAACCTAGATTCCCCTATGCCTCCTAGCACGCCCCAACCCGAACCTCAGAAACAGCAAACTTACAGCAACGGAGGCCCCGCCAATGATCTCATGCCGCCACCACCTCGTAGTCTAATCCCTCCTCCCATTGAACATTTGCCGGAACCTGCATCGGCCAGTAGCTTGCTAAAATACCGAGCTCCCAATAGCCCTCGACACCAACCCCATGCTATGGTTTTATCTAGAAGCCAGGAGAGGCATCCATCTCCAGGCCGCCCGAATTTCTCAAGATCTCCTAGTCCACAGCCTTCACCAACGGCTCACACTCCTCTTCTCCTACCCGCCCCAGTTGGCCCACTCGGCACTTTTAGCCATCAAGTTGTTCTTTGCCAGCATCGGATCAGTAGATTTTCTCGAGCGCATTTCGGATCAATATCACTCATCTTCAAGCTCTCCTTGTTTTTGGTTAAGGTCGCATCACTCACCAGAATTTGCTGGCCCTATATGGTCAGCATGAGCATCGGTATGCCTTTAGTGGGCGCCGCAGGGTTGGACCTCGCGGTAGGCTCCCACGTGAACAATATCATCGTAGATGGTGGTCGGCCTAGATATACGGTTCGCGCCTCATCTGCGTGGTACTCCGGCTGGAGAGGCAGTCTCATTTTACTTGCGCTGCATTTCTCTGCCCTGTGGGCTGCTTCTCGATGGGGCAACCTTTGCGCCGATGCTCGGGATGGCTGGGTCGACTGGTGATGCCTGAGACTTCAGTATTATCTTGGTATCCCCCTTTCTACAGCATCACCTATAGATGCGTGACTTTGTTTTTTCAAGTCGGTGCCTAGTCGGTACCTAGTTAGAATGGTTGCACCTAACGTTGAACGACAAGCCTTAGCATCAAAAGTACTGCTTATGGCCATTCTTTTCTAAATTCTATATGATAACTGCTGCATATGTTCCCTGTCATACGATTTCTTTTTGTACATTTTCATTCTAACGTACTAAGCAACGATTATGACATGGTATAGAAGGAGTTTATGTTTGATTATTAATAGATGAAAATTACGCTGTAACAGTCCCTACAAGCTTGAATTTCTTCCTCTCAGGTTGTACTCTCTGCCTGTGTTTTCTGAAACTCAATACCCGCAGCCACCCACCCAGCAACGCGGTCCCTGATCCTAGCCACACCCTCATCGCCCGCTTTAGCAGCAGCTTCGTACGCAAGACGATACGCGCCCACGTTCTCCGAGAACAGCGCCCTCTTATCCTCCCAGCCCGTCAACCTCCTAATCTTCTCGCTACCCACCCACTGCGAGTAGCCCAGCACCGGATCCAGCGCGCGGAGTTCCGGCCGGACTTCCGCCACCGGCGCCACGGCAATGCCACCCTCGACACCGTACTCAGCGGCCAGCGCAGCCAGGATCTCGGAGACGGTCTCGTACCGGTATCCCGAGATGTTAAAGCACTCCCCGCTAACCTCAGCGCGCACGGGGTGCGCAGCTAGCGCCACGTAGGCCTTGGCACAGTCGTCGACGTGGCAGCCGTGGTAGATATTATCAGGATGACCGGGCACCTGCACCGCCCCTTGCACCCCCTCACGCAACACGCGTCCCAGCACATCGAACAGCACGCCGTAGTAACTCCCCCCATACCCAAACAGCGGCGTCGGCCTCACCACCACCGCATCGAAAAGCTCCTTATACCCAAACGCCTGCAGGACAGAGAACGCGCGCGCACGCAGGAGATCGACAGGCCGCAGCGGCGCGTCCTCCCCATGCGGCGCAAGGCCCGCCTCTCCGTGCCGCGGGGTAAAACCATAATCCTTGCACCCCGACGTGACAAGCACCAGCGGCTTCCCCGCCCCCTTCTCACGCGCGTGATGAGCGACTAGCGTCAGCAGGGCGAGGACGTGCGCCCAGTGCGCGTCGAAGGGGATCTGCTCCGTGCAGGAGACCACCACGTCGAATGGGCGCGTCTCCTCGCGCGCGAGGAGTGCGGTGAGGAAGGCGAGGTCGGGGCCGATGGTGCCTATGAGGGGGGTTATCTCTGCCGCGAGGAGGGCTGATGCGGCGTTGGTGTTGCGCACGAGGCCGTGCACGTGGTAGCCGGCGCGGGAGAAGGCGTGGGAGAGGGCGGTGCCTAGGTAGCCGGTTGCGCCGGTGACGAGGACGGTCTTTGGGGGAGGGCGGGTGGGTTGCATGGTTTTTGCTGGTGCTGATATCACTACTATAGATAATGGATCACGGCTAAGCCTGGTTTGCGGGAGCTAGCTAGGCCATTCCTGACTATAGTCACAAAGACGGCTTCCCGTCCTGTTTTTAAATACAACCATACTCGCGGGGGAGGTGTCGTGATGCCTGCTTGCTTGTTGGTTGACTGCTGCCGGAAGCGAAGGCCGGCGGTCATGAATTGCGCCGGGTCCAGTTTTTTTGGGCGGCCGGCTTTGTGATTGCGGAGGAATCTGGTCCGGCTGAATAATTCGGAATCCAGAGTGCACTTGCCCGGCTGTCGGCATGTAAGTGCTTATAGTGGCATATTTGAGTCGCATTCTGCGCATACCTTATTTCTATGACCTGTCATTTTTTTAAAGTAAACTTTGTATTAAGCGCCATGCTACACACCAGTGTCAGGAGAGTAGTATTTACTTGGTCGTAGTCAGTTAGGATTGTAGGTAACTTTCAAGATAGACCGTGCTCTACAGCGTAACGCTCCCGCTTAAGTCAACAAGAAGCCACCCAACGTCGCATGAGTGAGTCTATTATACTTTCCTAACTGTAGTCCTTTACTAAACCTAAACTGGTTGTTTAAAACCAACTATTGGCTAAGAGACTACTAAATAGCGGTTGAACATGAAGTGATACAAGGGACTGGATTTCGTCTCAGAGTTCAGTTCATGCCTACAAAGCTAATCTAGCTTCCAATATCATCAATTCTTCCCATACGTTCGCCTAGAACGCCGATGCCTATATCTTTACCCATGCCTGTAGTAGATACCCATAAAGACTCAACCCACAATCAACCGATTTCAAAGCAGCCATGCATGCAGAGTGCATGATTACTGCCGCCATAACGCCCACAACCCACGTAGCTAGCAATGCCCACGTATGGGTAGAATAAGCTAAGGTGAGATGACAAGCTGCGAACTCAGCCTAAGGAGTCTAAACATCTTACTCCTTACCGGGTGGTTCGCACCCCACCTAACAGAGCCAATTGCTCATGCCCCTTGCCCAAGAAACAGCATTCCTACCACTATTTCCAGCTCTTGTTGTCCCTGCACAGCCCAGACATCTTCGCTGCTCGCCAAGATTGGTGATGGAGCAATGGGAGCAAACATGTTTTCCGCAAGTTCCACAGCCTGCTCCCTCTGCGCCTGATAGGCTATCCACGTCCATCATCATGTCATCGCTATCGCTACCAAGGCTCTGTCCGCAGTCCTCGCATTCTGTTGGTGTGTCCACAGATGTTGGTGGTAAGTAGGCAGCTGTGGTGGCGGATGGACGAGAAGGGAGATTCCAGAAACTGTGGAGGCTAGTTTGGTGAGAGGATGCCGAGGAAGACGAGGGCCCTGGCTGGGCGGCTGTGGGTACGTTGTGCTGTAGTTGGTTTGACGTATGGGTGTCGTGGGGTTGTGTAGACGGCTGCTGTCGCTGTGCTGCGTAGAGCATATTCAGAGTGCGTTCTGTTTCGAGGCGTATGTGAGCGTGCTATTCGTATTTCCTCCCACTCCGTTTTGTAGTCCTCATCCAAAACCCCGTAGTCAAGGAGTCGGACCCAAGATTGACTTACCATGGACCTCGCGTTCGGTGGGACGATTGTCCCGAAAGCGCTTCATTGTACGACCTGGGACATGGGGGAATTGCAGGGTCTTGTTGCTGAAACGTGACAGCGGCGAGACAGGGAAGTCTGTAGTGAAGCCGAAGCTATCTGTATCCATAGACACATCTATCGACTGAGGGGAGAATGAGCCAAATCGAGGCGGCGAGTTGAATGTGCTTGTTGTGGACGTCGAGAGTTCCGACTCGGAGCGCTTACGCTTTAGCTGCATGCTGACGGGATGGAGTTGACGATGATGAGAGAAAACCAAGTGCTAAAGAGTTATTGTTAAGGAATTGATGTGCGGGGAGTAAGCGTTTTCGATGTATGGAGTTTAATTTCTAAGAGAATATTATACAATATGTGTTCCCAGTGGTTCGCATTTAATGTAGAGAAGGGAGGAGGTGTTTATCAGGAAATGAGGACGGCTGGACAGATGGAACTAGGAACCAGGATGGGGCTAGCGTCGCGACATGATGTGACAGGACGCGCCGCAGCTCAGCCAGCCCCGCTAACCTTGGTCAATTCTCGCGTTACGCGTTAATGGGTTTTCCCTCCCCAACTTCCAGAAGACATGTGCGCTATAAGTCAATGACAGCATACCTTAGGGCGCCAGGCTAGGGTAGGAAAATAGTAGCTAGATTGCTGTTCAGGCTTGAAAATATAGTACGCCCACCAGGTGGAGACAAAGGTGT